>CM062810.1:102785490-103050490 GCA_031772625.1 Pinus tabuliformis
ATGCTTTTACAATAATTAAAGGCCTTTTTCCTTTTGGCGGAAACAACACAAGTTAAATATGGTTTCGGCACATATGGGACCGATGGCATATCGCAACGGACCGATGTGGCATTAAAAATTGGTTTATATTAATATCGCATCCATGCGCGTCGGGGGTTCGGCTAAAGTGACTTCGTTGAAACCTTTGATTGGGAGCGGACCCGATGAAGGCATCAATCATGGTTTATAACAAGATCACATCCGCAGTATCGCAATACATAAAGGGTCGCCCACCTCAAATCCTCCGATTGCGATAACTCAGTGGACCCGATGGTGGAATTAAACTTGACGTATAATAATATCGCGTCCGATGCTTAAAAGCCCTGAATGCCGATTGCGATAAAGAGGTAGTGGACCCGATGGGAGCATTAAAGGCAATATATAATAATATCGCATCCGCAGTTCGGCATATATGCGCGTCGGACTTCGTTGAAACCTCCGATTGCGAGCGGACCCGATGAAGGCATCAAAACATGGTTTATAAAAATATCACGTCCACAGTATATCGGAATACATAAAGGGTCGCCCACCCCAATCCTCCGATTGCGATAAGAGGGGTCGGACCCGATGAAGGAATTAAAAGCATTTCATATTAAATCGCATCCGCGGTGTTCGCCCATCTTATAATAGCCTCCCACTTCAAATCGCCGATAGCGATGAAAGGAGCGGACCCGATATATAAATAAAGGCTGGTTAATGGGGCATGTCGCATCCGATCCATCGGATCGGACGTCAGGAATAAACCATGAGATGGGCAGGCGCCGATAGCAATAAGGATTGGACCCGATATATTATTAGTTTGGATGCATTAAGTTAAAAGCCCGCCTTTTGTGGTTTTGGACCGCTATCATAGTTTTCCCGCTTAAGCCTTCTCTTAAGAGAATTGGTCAAAACAGTTGCGCCTCAGGTTTCGGATCCTCTGGTTTCGATTCATGGTATTATCAAAAGCATGACTATATAAAGAAAAAGGGGATCCGGTGGCAAGGTATCGATTATGAATTGAAGATCTTAAGGGAGAATAGATCGGCATTCTTATGATCTGTCAAGGAGCAATCTACTGAACCGAATTCAAGAAGAATGCGCGCAGGACGGCAGATCCGCATCGCTTCGGGGGTATTGCAGTTCAGTTGAGAGCAGCCAACCGCAGGGAAGTAGCAGTCATTCCTTAACTCTGATATAGCGTCTTCTGTTGATTCGCTAAAGGTCTCTGGGTCCGGATATTGGGTTTGTCTTGTGTCTAGCCTCTGGGTGCTCTATAACATGTATGTCCTCTGCATTATGGTATGATTCTGGCATATACAACCTCTGATTAAAAGGTGACCAGATCAGATATTTATTTATAGCTAGTGCTTGGGTTGGCGCGTGGGTGATCTGCTGTATAAAGAAAACATGTATTGATCTGAGGTTTGGGTATTTCTGAAGAATCATTTATACTTTATGATCATTTGATCTTCTTGGATCCAGTTTGAAAATTTATGAAAAGTGGTCCTTGAAAGAAGTAAGGGGGTTGTAGCTCCCTTCCAGGAGAGACTGGAAAACGAGAGAGAGTTGTAGCTCTCTGCAGGTTGCAGCTTGCGTACTGGTAAAGGACTGCACCAGTACAATCTCATTGTAAAAGAAGTAAAATTGTAAAATTAATTGAAAGAAGATAGAGACATATTGCAGCAGGTGGTTTTCACCCACATTGGGTTTCCACCTTATATCTGGTGTTCTTTGGTGTGACTATCTATTTATCTTGTTCATGCTCATTATTTTATGGTACTGACATACAAAGTAATGATCAATATCTGAAGAATAATTCAAAGTATAAATAAGGAAGATATATTGAAAAGAACTTAATAATACTGATTCACCCCCCCTCTCAGTATTATTTCCAACACGGTCCGCTATGTTGAGACCAACTCTTTGACATGCTTGTGATGGTGAAGGTGGTGAGATGATGCCAAGCTTGGTCGTCCGTGATGGTGTGCATGCATGTCATGGTGACATCTTGTTGATGTGAACTCTTGCCTCCGTTGCAACCGGTGCATTGGTTCGGCCCCTTCATCCAACTCATCTGATATCATGCACATGGTCTTCTTGGGTGCAGCTGAACCGACAACACACTGATGCATAATGTCTGTGATGATCTTCAAGTGTGTGCTAGTGGTCATGCACATCAACTTGCCGAAGTACAGGTTCAACTCCAGTTGGACTTGGTTTTTGTCTTCGCCTTGGTGAGTGTGATGAATGGGTTGGATTGCATGCATGCGCACAATAGCATGCGTGCTGCTGAATCCCTTGCATGCGATCAACAACACTGCTCACCATGTCTACTCCTTGCCAACTGCTGGGATGGATCCTTAAATCGTATGGGCGCAGTTTCATCCGTGAGTGCTTGTTGCACCCACTACTGTTCCTGTTCCTGTTGCAACTCATTCGTCCGTCTGTGCAGCTTCATGTTCTTCCTAATTGGCTACTTCAGCACATGCAACTTCTTCTTTGTTCCATCTTCTCCCTTCGCGTGATCTTCATGTCACGCTGTCGCTTCATAGCGGAGTCTCCAAAGTTGCTTTCATCATCAATGGACCTGCTTGAGCTTGCAACCTTGTTCCACCTCCGTGTTGTCAACAACCCTCTTCTTGCATTCGTTGCATTTGGTATGTTGTCTTCAACTGCTGTTCATGATGCTTCTCACTGTGATGCTACTGCTGCCATATATTGAAGTCCTTTTCTACGAACCACTTGATTTTTTCATGGGTAGGCAAGTCCATGGACACTTGATCAACTGCATCCCCAAGTGTGCTCTGGACGATGTCTTCATCTCCGCTCTCCTGTAAACCATTGTACGTGTACTGCTGAGAGGCAGATGAACGCTTGGGATATCTGGAGACATGGAAACACTCATGGCAAGCAATCTGTCAGTCGAAAACCAAAATGAACATGAGAACTGACTTGCAACCTACCTAGGTGACTTATTATGAAGGTTGTGCAATTTCGGACGGGAGGTCAGGAGACCGACTGCCAAGACTGCACAAGGTACAGTCTGGGCTACTGGGAGACTGACTGACTGCTGGAACTACGCAATGCACAGTCCAGTCAGGGAGCCGACTGCTGGGATTGCATAATGCGCAATTCCAGCTAGGAATGACTGCTGGCCTAGGGACAAATTTGCGCAATTTCTTGGGCCAAGCATCCATTGCCCTCTAGAAATGCGCAAAACAGTCTTGGAGGCCAGTGTTAGGTAGGAATGCACAAATCTGGAGAGGAAGGTGAGCCTTCCTTTCCCATATTGTGCAATTCAGCCTTGGTGAAGGCAGAGCCTGAGGCAAGGTTGGCCTGACTCGTTGACTGGCAACTGAAAGCAAGTAAGACAGTGAATGCATAGTGACACTAAGTGATAGTAGAAGTGATTAACAGTGCATGTAAAACATGAATGAAAGATTCAACAAACATATCAACATGCATGTGGGTGAGGTAGTTCACCGATTGGGCGAACGTCCATGCAAAACAATTTCATTCATGCGACAACGTGAGATAGCAACGAAAACTGAAACAGAGCTAGGACAGGCTAATATTTATGTAAACGACAGTAAGCGTTCAAAGAAATCAAGCAAACAATACTCCTACAAGTGAAAACACAAAAAGCGAGAGAAATGCAATACAAGGCATGGGAAGCTGAATGTGGAAGCTGAATGTGCCAACTGCTCCTAGATGTGATGTGGGATGTCAGAGATACAAGGTTGATGTGTATCTATTCTTGGGTTAATGCATGTTTGATATGATTTGCAAATATACTGTTTATTTACTACACACACCTGTGTGAATGGTTTATATTGTTAAGTATACTTCGAGCACTCAAGTAGGCAAGGTTAATTAACTAACGTGGGAATACCAGTAAAGTCTTGGGTAATAACGCAGAGCACAACGTTCAAGCGATTCGTAGGGCTGTGCGAAGGCAGTATATCAGGCTGCGAGGTAAGGGAAAGTGCGTGTAGCGACTTGCGCCCAGGGTCAAACTGCGGACCACTTGAACTCATTAGACATCTCCAGGGTGCGGAAACCTAGTTTTAGCACCCTCCCATACTACTTTTGGTGAGACCTCAGTTCGCACTCCATGGACTGTTGCTGAAAGGTCTGTAGTACCGGGATTTGTTTGGCTAAATTAACTCTGAACCTGGGTCAGGCCCCAACAAGCCAACAAATGGCTTCGTTGCCGGGACTAGGATATGCGTAAGAGATGCCTAATGTTGTATCACTGGAATCCGACAAAGAAAGGAATTGAAGAGTGGTTGGACAGGAAGATTCACGAGTTTACGGTGCAGGAAAATAGGAATCTGCGATTATTGAAGGAAGAGTGGTTAGATTGCTACTTATATACGGAAATCCATGAAATTTTCTTTGCATCCTTCCCCTCTGAGTTGTACGCATGAATCATGAAGCTAGCAAATGCTCAGGGAAGGTGTAGGCTCGAAAAACCTATTGTGTAGACTCCAGAGTTGGTGCGCAGACTGGAAGCATCGAAAGATAAGATCGTGCACGCTGTGGATCACTGACTCGATCGAATTATAGGGGGATTTATCACCGATTTCACAATAGATACTTCAGTTAGCTATAGCGAGGTAGAACGACGCTTCCTCAAAGGACCGCGAGGTAAGTACGTTAAATCTTTGAACACTTGGATTAAAATTCTACTGTGTGAAAATCAAATTATGTGAATAAATTGATTTTTGGGGCTACGCAAAGTGGGAGGATCTACAGAAATGAAGGTAGCGCAGAACTAGAAACTAGCCCCTTGATTTCACCTCCACGAGAAAGCGAGGAAGAGCTCGTGAAGGTTTCACCAAGAAGTGCGATCAGTTTGATAAAGCAATGAATTCCACGCATACCAATTCCACCTATGCCACCGCCAGTTTCACCATATTCACCCCCGTCTTCGCTCACACCACCTCTGCCAACACCACAGTTTCATATGGCAAATGCGATAAAATTGTCGTTGTTCAAAGGAGTAGGGAATGAAGACCCAGACCATTTTTGGTTCGTGGTAAGGGCTGTATGGGAAGCGTAGGGAGTCACAGATGACAATATAAAGAAAGCAACGCTAGTCAGCACTTTGCAGGATCGCGCACTGACTTGGTACATTAAGCACTCCAATGACAATCCGAATGCAGGGATTGTGGATATCCAAGCTGTGCTAAACAAGGAATTTAGCAGACCGAAGTCAGAGACACAGTCGATCATCGGATTTAAGGAAATCAAAATGCTTCAAGGCGAGATCCCCTAGGAGCTGGATTAGAGACTGAAGGGTATGATTCGTGAAGCCAACATGACCTTGACTGATGGGCAACGCCACACATGGTTTGTGGCATCGCTAATGCTACATCTAAGGAATGCACTGTCATAGTAGAAGCTATCCACTCAGGCTGAGGCTTTGGAGATCTCAATGAGACTGCACGAGACCCCGATACGAGATCCTAACCTGGGAGTCCAATATATCCACGTGCAGTTGAAAAACTTGTGTCTTGAGATGCATAGTTTGAAACAAGACAGGACCACTTGCCTAGAAGCGCGTGAGGAGGTATGGTGGGTAAAGTACAAAGGCCAGGGACATGACAAGGACCATTGTCTAGTATTTGCAAACTACCTGGTGAGAGGAGGACCAATGCCATTGAGACCAGAGGCATAAGCAGGACTGAGCGCGACACCTGCATTATGGTGTGTGATTTATCAGATAGGAGGGAAGCATGCTACAGATAACTGCCATCTATTACAGAAGTATACGCAGAGTTCCGAATAGTTTTTCTATAATTTTTGCATGTCAGTAGGCCACGATGAGCGCACCTGTAGAAGTTATGAACTGATGATGGATCAGACTCCTACTTACAAAGTTCAGATCGAAACACGGGCCCTTGATCAAAATGTAGGGATGGCGCGGACTGGATTTTAGGGGTGTGGACGAGGTCAAGGTGGAATGGGACCAGGAAGAGGTCGTTGACAACTGCTATGTTTCAATTGCAGTGGGACAGGGCATTATGCTCATGATTGTACAAAGCTAACGAGACCATCATGCTTATATTGCACCCAATTTGATCATGAGACAGAGCACTATCCCACACTGATAGCGAGGTTGCGCGATAAAGGAACACTCCAACCTCCCCTGACTCACAACGTGCAAATGATGAGGTCTGAGCCATGCAAGGAAGACCCGAATGTAAATATCGTGCTCTGAAGCGGAATTACGACGGGGGATGACAAGGGCAAGCAGCCCGTAGAAAGTGCTTGGGTTCGCAAGGGTCCCACAAAGGAACCTGTTCATGCCTCGAAAATCGCTGCAACAACAATGGGGAATAACCACCCGGTCCGGACCTTAAAGCAGCTCCTTTTCCGTTTGGTGTGGTGGCTCCGACTGGTTTAACTAGGTCCAGTTACCTTCTCCCTATCGCTGTTGGTTTACGATGTATCTTTAACTACCAATAGACAGGGATATCAGATCACTTCTTCTTGCTGATCAGGCAAGAGAATGAACCTTAAGCTGATTTGGGTTCAGCCAAGCCACAACTAAAACTTTGCCTCTTTGAGGAGAGGACTTAAAAGAATGTAGAATTTACTCTAAATGGAGGCTTATTCTATGATGCAAGCAAAAGAAACTAATCTAAATCCTATCTTAATTAGGCAGATATAGATCTAACCCAACTAAGAGCGAGATAATTAAAGTATTGAGATTTAAATATGTCTTGTTTATAATGAATATCAAGTTAATGAAGTAGTTCAATTAACTGATATTATAGTTACCAAAACACATCCTATTGAGACCTCTTAACTGAAATAATAAACCAACAACATTTAGGAAGTAGTTCACAAAAATGATATTAATTATCAAATCAGTAAATCCAATAATTGAATAATGATATGTGGAAATAGTTTACAACACATTATCATTCAATAAATCAGTTTTATAAGACAAATTTCTGAGTAAGTAGTTACTCAAAAATGAGAAATTAATCCATAAAAACAGAGATACATAATAACAAGATTGAGACAAATTACCCATATTGACAATAGTACACAAACATGAATAAAATGACACATTCCAGTTACCATAAAAATAAAACTGATATTTGAAACAATAATATTAGAAATAACAATTTATTGCATCCATTTCTCTGACCTTGGTCTCCAACAGTCCTTTACATTGCTTGAACTTCTGCCTTCAAAACTAGAGCCACAATAGTGCAAACTCTGCCCTTCATACATAATTCAAGATACAAAAGGAAAAATCCTCAATAATCCCCAGATCTGAGATTTTTTCCCCTCTCTCCTACAACTCTAAATTCCTATTAGAGTAGTGCTTTTAGAAGTCTAGAATTCCAGAGGAGAGCAACCCTTATTACATTCTGCAATCTATTATTTATAATATTTGCAAAGGAATTCTTGAGAGGAAAGTTTGTTGAAGAGAAATATGCCAAATTCCATTTTATTTGCTCCAAAATTCTAATCTTCAATTGCTCGAGCATTCTCACTGACTGAGATTATTTTCTCCATATTTCTTCCCATGTTTTTCTGTAAGAAATCAAAATAAATTAAGATAAAATCAATAAAATCATAAATATCAATCTATAATGGCAATTAAATCAAACCAATCAAATTCTATTTAAATAAATAATTGAAAATAAAATGTAAGCTCTCTATTGATGTCTGGGATGGTTTTAATTGGCCAAAGATATTATTAACGAATGGATCTGCAATTAGAAGAGGCTTGGACAAATGAAAATGCAGAAAATAACTCAGAAAATTGATTTTGTTTTTAGAAATTCGGAGCTTAATCTTCTACCTGATTTTCGACCCAATAAATGACTAAATCTGTTAGTGAAACCTCCTCAGAAATGTTCTCCTTGATTTTATCTTTCCAATGAGCCGTCCTAGGCCTGATTTGGCCAAGTATAACTCAATCTATGAGCCTCCAAAGTTGATGGATCAAATCTGGAAATTCTGTTGCTGGGCTAAAAAATCAAAATTCTCATTAAAAATTAAATCCTAAATTAGAATTCTAATTAATTATAAATTAATTGTTAATTATAAACTAAACTAATTATTTAACAAACTATATTAATTAAAATTAATCTAACTAACTAATATAATTAATTATTTTATAAACTAATTAACATCCATCAAAATAATAATTAAATTTTAATTTAATTAAATTCTATATATTAATTAATTTATCTAATTTAAAATTTAATATATTAAATATTTAAACATTGTAAACTAAACTTATTCTCACAATATTATATTTAATATTTAAACATTCTAAATTAAACCTATTCTCACCATACGTTAATACATGAACCATTTTGAAACCATGAATGGAGATATTAACTTGAAAGTCAAACATTGACTTATCGGATCGGAGGAAGTGGTGTCGGGGGCATAAGACTTGTATTTAGTGAAGATCCCCGATGCGATTCATTCAAACCAATGGATTTTAAAGTTTGGTTAATGCCTCATTGTCTTTTGGTTAATCAGTGATCGGCATCGGGAGGTGTCGGGGGTTTCAAAAATGTGTCATTTAAAAAATTCCGACCCGATCCCCCAATGCGATGAAAATTATTTTTTTATATTATATTTTTTATTTTATTTTATATATATATTTTATGTTTTAAATTTTAATTTAATTTAATTAATTATATTTTAATTAATTTAATTAATTTAAAATTTAATATTCAATCATCAATTTTTTTATGTGTGGTTTTATTTTAATGAAGTTAGTTATTTATAAACTACGACCACTTTAAAAAATGAAAATTAAACTATAGCTATTTTGAAATAAATGAAAAATAAATTACAACCACTTTGAAATTATGATTTTCGAGATTAGTAATTTATTGGAGTAAATTACTAAAATCTAGTTGCTTCATGATCTGGTAGTATAAGTTAAAAAACGAAAAAAATGTTAGTGAGAACTAACTAGGGGTTAATATTTACAATAAATGCATTATTGAACTAATTTATTTACAAAATACAATATTGTACATTTTATGCATTTTTAACCCAGACTAGATAAATGATGGGACTTCAAAGGAGTGCCATTTTCAAACCTGTTGACCAAATGAAGCGAAACAAGTGTCAATGGGAAGCTTATAAAAAATCGATTTTAGCAAGACAATCAAAATAAGAATCTAAAGAAAATGAAAAATTAACAAAAGCGTAGGATAATCAATTAAATAAAAATCCTAAAAGGCGTTTAGCCAAAAATTTATAGAAAGGGTCCCCATTATTTGAGTTGAGCAAGTCAAAAATGGGGGGTTGTGTTTTTACCACAACAATGGCGACACACGGGAGAAGAACCAATTATCTCTGTTTGATATAAATAAGGCTTTCCTAAAATCAAAGTAAAAATAATTAAAGAAGAGATAATTATGCTTGAAATGCTTGACTAGGTTCATTAATCTGAATAAAAACAAGAATCATCTAACTGTAATTTTTCTCATAACTCATCATAAATTAAAATATTTCAAAGTTCTATATCAGTCATTAATTAGTTGAACAGATAAAACATGGGTCACTTTATAGCTTAGCTTTTAAAATATACTCATTTGTCACAGATAAAGCCACTGCTGCCAGCAAACATCTATAGTCTCGACAGGGTTACCTTTTAATCATCAATGATTCAGAATCCCATCTCTTCAAGAATTATTGACCTAGAGATAAATCCATTTATATATGTTTCTTTTTTTATTTTTATTTTATTTTTTATTTTTTAAGTAAATCTTAAAAGCCATTGTCTTGGTATGGTAGCCAAATAGTTGACAATGCCATTCACTGGTTAAAATTGGACTGAACAAGCTGGCTCGTGATGAGACCCCTTGTCTTATAATTGTTTGCAATCATAAGCCATTGCCCTGGTTTGTTTAGCAGTGTTGGTAATGTTAGCCTATTTTTCCCCTATGATTATGGTAAGCAGGCTCATGATGAGACCTCTTATCTTTTAAGTTTAAATATATTTCTGGATTATACTCTAGAAAAATAAGATTCTTTGGGACAGGGAGAATCATTGACTCCTTAAGAGTTAAGAATGACAATTTCAGAGTTAAAGGTGCTTTGCTGTAAAGTGTCTTTACTTGGTTAAAAATAATTTTTTTTGACTGATAATAGAACTTTGAAAGATCTTAATAAAATATTGAAATCTCAAAATAATTACAATTTCGATGAAAAAGAATCTCTCCAGATTTTATGATACTTTGCCAACTTCTCTTGATTGATAATCTCTTCCTTATGTATGTCTATCTTTATAATAAGAAAATCAAACTTTACTAAGAGATTTAAGAAAAAGTTAATAAGTAACTATTAACAATTTTTCTCCATGTATGCTGACCATAGTTAGCTAACAAGACGGCCTTCCATATAAATCACGACAAAGTCACCAAAATCAAAACTGAAAACCAAAAGAAAAGAATTCTTATGCTAAAGTGAGAAAATAAATCAGCAAACAAAAATAAAGATGAAGAAATTTGAAAATGAAGGAAAATCCAGGTTTCTGTTAACACCCAGGTTGTTCCCTTTGACTCCCAAGGGAATACGGCCGGGGTAACCACTAACCAATCTTTGGATCACAGTTCCTAGCCAAACTGTAATCAGAGAGGGCTCTCTCTTTATGATTTTGTCTATGTTTTGATGGTGTTTTAGGCTAGCTATTATGCTCAGGTTTTGGTTTATGTTTTGGTTGAAGGACTTCTTTCAGGGCTTAAGATGTAGTTTTCAGAGAGTAGTATATCATTGGGCAATGGAGTCTAGAGCTATGAAATGCTGGAGTGATGATGTTCAGACTGCAGGGCCTATTGTGTATCTCAAACAAACAAATTTAAACTTAAGTGGTGATGCATGGTCAGCCAACAGAAAGCAATTAAGAATTCTCTATTACGCTGGTGGTGTGAAAGTGAAACATGTTGCACAGGAGCAAACTTGAATTCCTGAAGCAAAGGTCACTGTGAAAGATATATTCTGAAAGTGCAGCAATTAAGAATTACACTTATCAAGATTATAGCTGAAGAAAAACATTCATTAACAACATAGATTGAACTCAGGGTATTGCATGAATAAGTCCTGAAGGTTATTCTTTTTCTTTGTTGTCAAACACTTAGAAATTAGAAACATATATGGATTTTAATAGATTGAAAATACATAACAAAGAGAGTTACAGAAACTTATTGTATTGTGAAATACACAGGAATCCTGCAGTTTTCAACAGACACCAGAACGCATTCAACACTTCAGAAATCCGAGAAATTCCATCACTTTCTTTATTAAACTCTGAAAGGATTACAGCATAAGAACTTCTTCAAGGGGGATCAACAACAACCCTGCAAGCTTGTGCGAGGGGCAAATATATACAAACAGTATTACAAAATATCTCAGGCGTTGAGTCATCTGAGAAATGAAATATCTTCACCAACTTTTCAAGATATTTAGATAAGAAAGTTATTACATCATTGAATACAAAGTAAATGCATCTTTATGTTTGTCAGAAGATATTTTGGCCTTTGGAGGCCACTGAGTCGGTTGGAGTGATCTGCATTAATACTGAGAAATGCGCTTTTGGAGCTGTCCTGCTGTAGCTTCTCGGCTTGGACACCTGTAGCTCCCTACCTTGCTTTGTTGGCCGAAATTTCCGTTGAGTTGGCTCAGCCTTTATCTTTAATGTATGCTGATTCTTTTTAAACTGTCCTGTGTATGACAGTTTGCATTTTCCATGAACAAAATTTGTTGAATGGCATCTTGTTTATAAAATCGTCTGTATGGCCTTGGTCCACCATTCTAGTGTAGGTAGTTGATGCCTGAGAATTGCATCCATGGTCTCCTCTGCCTCTGTATATTTGTAAAAATTGGGAGGCACCTCAAACAGGTGTTTGATTTCATTCATTATAAAAAATAAACTTTCTACTCTATTGTAGAGAGTCTGTCCTGTGGCTGGCCCTGTCTCTTCTGAGGTGCTGGGCTTCTCGTTGATCTGACTAGTGGCAAATGTATTAACCCTTTTGGCATACTGGTCATGTGTGAACAATCTCCCTGCGCTGTTCAGTAAGCTAGGGAGCCCTCTGTTTTCTAACACCTGAAATTTCTCCATAAACCTGTTCACCTCAGTCTGCATGTCCTGGGTTCTTCTCTCCAATGTCTGCACTAAGTTTCTCAGTGTGAGAACCCTCTTGATTAACTGAATGTGCTCAGTTCTGTTTGAAATTCCCATGGCAGCCAACTGAGTGCTTGTCCTATTGTTAAGCACATTAATCATCCTGGTGGCTATCTCAGGCATGTTGCTTAGAGCAGCTCTTGATCTCTGAATTTCAGTCTGTGCTTTTGGAATGAGGTCCAAATGCTCGTGGATTGTTTCAATATATTGCCATTGCTCATTAATAGATTGGCCAATGTTAGCCCACAGCACTATTTTAAGCTCAGCCACAACTTTATCTAATTTGAGCTCATTTTCTAGCTCTTTGATCCTGTCTTTGAGGGCTTTTATCTCCCTGCCCTTTTCTGCCACAGACTGCTTGGATTTGTCATATCTTTCATTGACCTTGGCTAGTTTCTCCTTGGCCTCATTCAATTCTGTCATTTGTGCTTCCAAGGCCTGGATCTCATTCCTCAGCTTTTGCATGTCCAGGCTTGGGGCCTGCTCTGTTGTTGGTGGTGCTGCTGAGGTGGATGTTGCTGCTTGTTCTGTTTGCTGAGGAGGAGGAATAGTAATTGGAGCAGTTTCCTCAAGGTTTATTACTTCAGGAGGAGGCTGGGAGGTCTGACCTTCTTCTCTTTGCTTCAAGGCTGCCTGTAATGCTGCCTGTGGAGCCTCTGATTCTCCCAGCTTTTCTTGTGTCTGGATAAGCTGCTTGTAGAGAGACACCAACAAAGCTGTGGCATCTTTATCATGCCTCTGCTGGGCAACCTCATCTGTTTGAGGGTGAATGGTGGCTGGCATTTTGATCTTTTTCTTCAAAGCAGCCATGTCTGCATCCCTTAACTTCAATATCTCCTGGATGCCCTTGATATATTTGGGATCATGCCCAATCTCAATAATTATATCTTCTAAGGACCTAATTCTGTTGTCCTTAGCCTGTGATGATGCCCTTTCCAACTCAAGTTGGGCAGCTGTATTATTAAGGCTATTTTCCAGCCTATAATTGTCCAAGGTTTTGTCTGCCAAGGAGGCATACACCATCTCACCCGTTTGTTTGTGTAGCTCAATTTTGTCCATCGGGTGGATGTCCTTGGCAAGGACCTCAAGATTGGTCCTTATATAATCTGCAGGGGAATGGGGCTGTGCTACAGCTGGCAAGAAATGACTCATGATCATTTTGCCTTCACTAACATCAAAAGCAGACATCAGTCTTTGCTGGTTAGTGGGAGCCATCTTTAGCAAATGATTGTACAGCTGTATTTTTATGGGCTCATTCCTTTTCTTTATGTCTATGAACTGTTGTTTGATGCTCAGTTCACCCTCCCTCTGCTGGCTAGAGGAGCTGACTTCTCCTCCCACAGTTCTGTTCTGTTCCTCTTGGAAGGAACTTGCAGATGCTTCCCTGCTAGGTGGGCCCATGCCCAGAGACTGCCCTGTTGGCATTTCCTCATCAGAGAAAGGGTTCAATCTCTGTCTTTTCTCACCATGACTTTCTGATGTGGTCAAGGGAGTCTCTCTGTCCCTTTTTCTGCTAGTATCCTCCTTTTGTGGAGTTTGGAGGATTGATGCATCAACTGATGTTTCTTGCCTAGGAGGCACCGTATTTTGTGCCTGCTGTTCTGTGAAAATTGGGGCCTCAACTGCCCCTTCTTGCTGTGGGGGCTGATCTTTGTCATGCTGCCCTTCTTCTTGCTGCAATTCCTGTTGTTGTTGTTGTTCTACCTGCTACTGCTGTTGCTGCACCTTGTCATGAGGTGGCTGCTCAGTCTCCATTTCCTTTTCCTTGCCCTTGCTAGATATATCTTCAGTGGCTTTGGGGGCTTGCTGATTTGCAGTCGAGGAGGATGCAACTGCTCCCACTTGTGTGCTTGGCAGTGAAAACACCTGTGAACAAAGTTCAAGGTCAGCCATCTTTTTTAGATTCCTCACTGCTCTTTGATTCAGCTCTTCTTGTGTAACCGGCTCTTCTAGGGTTCCTCTCCTCCATTTTGCTTGGTTTGCATGTTTTTCAATGTGAGGGATCTTTACATGATCATAGCCAGAGAGCTTATATTTGAGCCTTCTCAAAGTGATGAAGTGGTTGGGGTCATAAGGTTTCCAGAGGAAACTGGTTTGAAGGCCAAGGGACTCAAGCATCCTGTCTGCTTCTCTCCAACCTTCCTCCCTCTGGTTATAGACAAAGTGGCCAAGTTGGTTCCTGACTTTCAACTGTGCTTTCTTGCCTTTGCCTGAAAAGTGAAGCACATCAACATTGCCAAACTGCCTGAAGTATTCTAGGGCAAATAGCCTCATAGGCACATATTTGGGTAGTCTGTAGGGAGGCAGTTCACACCCATACATCCTGATGACGGTGTGGTGCTGGTAAAAGTACCAGTCCCCAATGCTGTTGATTTGGATAACTGCAGGATCCTTTGCATTTCATCTGTGAGCCTCGGAGGAGGTGAGCCCATCATCATTGACATAGCTGGGTGGATGAACTGATCTATGAACTCACAATAAGTATAAGGAGTTTCAAATCTACAGTGGAAAACAGATGACCAATAGACCACTGATCTTGGATTGCCTTGGGCATCCTCTCTTTTGATTGGAAAAGAGAATTTCTGATGTTGATGATATAAGATCAAGTGGTAAATGTAAGAGGTATATCTGAACACTCTTTCTCTTGCCAGGTTCATTAGTTGCTCATGTATTTTGTCTGCTATATAGGTGGCATAGTCATAGCAGATAGGAGACTTGCCAGGAGTAAACATGAGCATGATTACCAGCACAGTTTGATCAACAAACTCAATTGAGTTGTAGCCCAAAATGGGACTAATCATGTCTGCCAGATCTCTGCCCAGTTGGTTGAGGTATACTTGATTGATAGGAGGATACTTCACAGAGTCAGAGCCAATGTATAGCTGGTTTAATTTGGTGACCTGAGCATCTGTCATTCTGGCTCCTTGATTTATCAGGTCTACAAGTGATAGAGGGACCAGTTTCTTCTCAGTCCTAAAGCAGAGCATATCCTTGATAGCTTCTGGGGTGACATAAAACACAGCTGATCCTGAAGGGTCAAGAACTGCCCTCTGAGTGGGGTCATAGTTTTCAGCACACAGATGGATCAAATCAGGGAATTGGTTAACTTGAGGGAGCTTAAAAATAGGGAGGAATGAGTCCCATATGCCCAGCACATCTGTTCCAGCCTCATGCTTGGCCTTCAATTCATTGAGCAGGTGGATGTGGAACTTAGTACTCATCAGCATTTCCTCTGAAATCTGATAGTCCATGTCTGCCAGAGACTGCCATTCCAATTGTCTCTGAGGGGCATTCAATGGAGCAACGTTCAACGCTATTGGAGCTACTGGTGGATCCATGATTTCTCCTAGGATTATGGATAGAGTTGCTATGCAGAGCAACACAAAGAGTTTTCTTTGAGGGAGAAATGTGAATTGTATGGAACAGAGGGTGAGTGAAACAGCTGCAGCAATTGAAATACTGTTTAAAGTGCAAATAAGACCAATGTGTGGTCTCAATCTGTCTTTTTTAACAGGTAGGTGCAGTTTGAGTAAGTTGTTTCGCGATTGCGCGAACAAAGTGCAGTTTTTTGTGAAAATATGGGCAAACAAGGCTCAGCTGGTGTTTTTCGAGCTCACAGTTGTAAATGGGGGCTAGGCACCAAGATTTCGCCGGTGAATTTTGCGAGTTTTTTTGTCGTTTAAGCTCTTTTGAGGGGATTCACAGACAAAGTAGGCATATGAAGGATTTATAATGGAAAATACCTGGTAAAGAGCGAGCAATGGTCACGAATGACTGTAGAAATAGCGCGCCGGAGGTCTCCGAGTTGATTTCAGCAAAGGTGGTGTAATTTTGGACGTAAAATCATGCAGAGAAAGCAACAGCTCTTGTGGCAAAAAGTATGAAAAAACGCGAAAATTGGCCTAAATATGGATTTTTGGCATATTGGCGCGTTTTTTGGATGACGTCAGCATGACGTCATCAGGTGGGGTCAAGGTCGGATGACGTCAGCATGACGTCATCGGGTGAGGTGGCAGGCTCTGATTGGTCCACGGATATGATGAAGTGGCAAGACAGATCAGCATGGGGGCGGACGCAGGGGCTGACGCGACGGCGGGGTGGCACTGACGTGGTGGTGACGTTGGCTGGGCGGATCGACCGAAAACCGGGAGCGGTTAGCGGTTTCTCATCGCACCGCTTATGATACGGAAGAGGGATTTGTCAGGCGTACCTCCGATAAACTGTGGGGATGACGCGTGGCGGAGGCCTGACGTCACCCTCTGACAGATATCGGAAGGTATCTGTCGAACGTCGGGGCCGGTCCGATATGGATTAGGGCCGTCCGATCAAAAGCGCTCGATCGGACGGTTGACGGGTCGCTGAGATGATCGGTGGATATGACAAGGGGCGGGATTATTTTAATATTTATTTTTGGGATCAGTGCTTGGCGGAAACTCATGGGATGTGGCGGGTTTAGAAAGGTTTTTCAATGTCCATTCAATATAAAAATTCAAAAATAACCCGGCGCCCGTACTTTGGATAAACGAAAAAAGTGGGTTTTTTGTTCATTTTTGCAAATTAAAGCGGGTATAGGTAGAACAAGGTCTTTTATAAGGTTTTCTTTGACAAATGAGGGTTTTAAGGGGCCAAATGGATTCAGAAGAGGGGAGGGGGTTAGACTTAGGTTCAACAAAGTGACCAGATGCCAATTTGATCCCTGACAGAGGATTTATTGGCTATAATGCCAAGGGGAGGGATATTTATACAATGCTTGGGGTTTATACACCATGGTGTTATAATACTAGGGGAAAGGGAATCATAGGGGAAGTATATAATAGAGTTAGGGTTAAAATGGATGAAAGGAGTTGATGAGGGGGAGATAACACTAAGTTTATTTGAAAATAACTTAGCTTAAGGAGTAGATCAAAATGAAAAGAGTTTTAGACAAGAAATGTGGCTTCTAATAGGACTAAGAACCACTAAAAACCACCAATTCTTTCATGAATATCAACTGATGAGGGGATGTTAGTAATGAATGGAGAGGGGAAAATTGGGAAGTTAGACATGCTTCTTTGCTTGCTGCAACCTGATGGAGAAGAAAGACTTCCCAATCCATTGACTTTGCTTTGTGAAATAGGTTAGCATACCTTCAATTGTAAGGAATGATACTTCTGCAACCCCAACTGCCTACCCATCTACTTGCCTAGCATTTTTTGTTTCTTCTTGGAGGGTGCACTTAGGCTTGCAGACCCTTACTTGCCTTTTCTTTTCTTTGGCTTTTTCTTTTGTTTTTCTATCTACTTCTACCCTTATTTCTTCCAAGGTCCCAGATTAAGCTATTGGGAGCCTTTCTTCTCTACCTAAACTACTTGTCTGCCAAGATTAAACAGTTTGGACAGACTTCTTTCTCTATTCTACAACTGAAAATTCAAAACATGGCATGATCCAGATTAGGCTGTTGGACCATCCATCAAAATTTGAGTCCACATCAAGCTATAAGCACAGATTGTATTCTCTTGGAAATATGTGATCTTTGCATCATCAAAGCAGAGCATATTTGGACCTTTTCATTGCCAATCATGAAATATGAAACCTATTGGTATAGGTAGCTAACAGTGGCTCCACATGGGGATGGTTTTTCATTTGAAAGACCAAGAACAGCAGGTCAGATTGCCTTGGCCCTTGACTACTCTTGCCAATCTTGAAGTTTGCTGCTTTGAAATACCAAAATTGTGTGCTTCCCTTCTTGGTAGACCTTTTGATCCTATTTACCTTTTGCTGGAAGTTTAAGAAAACTTTGAGAAATTACATTTTTACATGTTGACAGAAAATAATATATACATCTGGATATGTACAAGGGAAAACTCTGGCTGCACTTATGGATGGTAGTCAAAATAGTGCTTGAGCATCCTGCCATTCACAGGACCTTCATCCAAATCAGTTTCATTAAGACCTTTAAGGAAATAAGTGTTGTTTCCTTGTACAGCTTGAACAGCAAATGGTCCTCTCCAAAGGGAATCAAATTTTCCATGTTTTCCCTTATCCTCTCTTCTTGCATCCCACTTGAGGACTTTGTCACCAATGTTGAAATCTTCTGCCTTTGTCCTTCTGTCAAAGGCCTTCTTTAATTTCTCTTGTAGAACTTGAACTCTACTGAAAACTTGATCTCTAGTTTGCTGTAAACATATTATTTGATTGATCCTTCTTTGCATATCATTTGGTTCAGCTTGGCTTTCTTGAAGAAGTTTCATAACGGGTACCCCTAGTGATGAGGGAAATTTGGCTTCCAATCCATAAACCAACTCATATGGGCTGGTCCCAATTGATCTCTTGGTTGTTAGTCTATCTGCCCATAGAGCATTTACAAGCTTCTTATGCCAATTCTTTTTGTTCTCTTCTAGCACTTTCTTTATGATGTTTATCAGGCTTTTGTTTGATGACTCAGCAAGGCCATTACCTTGGGGATAGTATGCAGTAGAATGGCCTAAGGTAATGTGAAATTTGTGGCAGAAGTTCACCATTTTCTTGGATCTGAAAGCAGCAGCATTGTCTGTTATTATTTTGTCAGGGCATCCAAATCTAGCCAATATGTTGTTCTCCAAGAACTGAATGATAGTGGAATCATTTGCTTGTCTGCATGGAACAGCTTCAATCCACTTAGTGAAGTAGTCTGTGGCTGTTAAAATCCATCTGTGTTGGCCTGAAGATGAGGGATGAATTTCCCCAATGAAATCCAAGCCCCATTGTTGAAAAGGTCTCTCTGTTGCAATAGGCCTAAAGGGAAGTGGCAGTAGCTGTCTCTTTCCCTCAAACACTTGACATTTATGACATGAGGTTGTGAATTTCTTGACATCAGAGAACATGGTGGGCCAGTAGTACCCAGCCCTTAGTATTTTATCCACAGTGGACTTCCAGTACAAGTGTCCACCACAGTCACCTGCATGAAATTCCTTTATGATATTGTCAGTTTCATTCTCAATTAGGCAGTTTAGCAATATGCCTTCATGGTTTTTCCACAATAGATTTCCATCCATAACACAGAATTTAGAAGCTTTCATTTTTAAGAACCTACATTTAGTTCTGGACAATCCTGGGGGAGAACACAGGTTTTGCAATACATAACATATATCAGAGTACCAAGGGGATTGTTCAAAGGCTACATTGATCCTTGGAGTCGCCAGCTCCGGTTCACTGTCCAGCTGGTTGATGTCTAAGGCTTGGAAATTTGCTTCTGTCATTAGTTTGGCCAAACCTTGCCCTTTTATTAGTTTTGTAGGTTTTATTTCAATATCAAATTCCAAGATGTTGGCAATCCAATTTCCTCTTCTGCCCTCTAAATTTTCTTGGGTGAGAATGTCTTTGACAATAGGACTTGGCACATAGGCTATAACACGTGAATAAAGGATGTAAATCCTAAAGTCTTTGATAGCTTTGACCAAAACATAAGCTTGCTTTTCCATGATTTGATATTTTAAAGGCGCATCTCTAAGAGCTCTGCTAAAGAAAGCAATTGGCTTCTCATTTCCTTGGTCATCTTTCTGTAACAAAACAACAGCAATAGTATGCTGGGAGGCAAAAGAGAAAATGATAAATTCTCTGTCAAATTGAGGATTGGTCAAGACTGGGGTTTGGGTAAGGGCCAGTTTTATACCTTCAAAGGCTTGATTGGCTTCAACAATCCATTTTACTTTTGAATCTTTCTTTAGCATGTTATTTAATAATCTGATTAGTTCTGCTAAGTTTGGGATAAACCTTCTCAAGAAATTGATTTTTCCCAAGAATCCTTGCAATTCTTTGATATTTCTTGGGTGGGGAATTTGTAGGATAGCTTGTATCCTATTTGGATCAATTCTAATGCCATCTTTAGAAATGATGTGGCCCAAGAGTTTACCTTCCTCTAAACCAAACAGGGATTTCTTGGGATTCAAGGAAATTCCATATTTCCTGCATTTTAGGAAGATCTGCCTCAAGTGTTTTAAATGTTCTTGGTCAGATTTTGAAAAAGGGGTGAGGTCATCTAAGTAAATGACTAAAAAGTCATGAATCTCCTTGGCAAAAGCAATATCCATTGCTCTTTGAAATGTTGCCCCTGCATTTTTCAATCCAAAAGGCATTTTTACATATTTGAAAGTTCCCCATGGGGTTGTAAATGCTGTTTTGTCTTGATCATCAGGGTGCACCAGGATTTGGTTGAAGCTTGAGAATCCATCCAGTAATGAGATCCTTGAGGCCCCTACCACTCTTTGGAGAATGTGATCCATCTTGGGTAAGGGATAGTTGTCTTTGAGGGATACTTGGTTCAGATTTCTTAGGTCCACACACAGCCTTATTTCACCAGTTTTCTTTCTTGTAGGGACTAAGTTGGAGATCCATTCAGAGAATCTGATTGGTGCTATGATGCCTGCCTTGAACATTTTCTGTACCTCTTGTTCCATTGCTGGGAGAAGCATTGGATTGATTCTCCTCAGTTTTTGTTTAAAGGGTTTTTGATCAGGCTTGAGAGGGATAGTATGCTGGATAACAGAGGTATCATAGGATTTTAGGTCCTCATAACTCCATGCAAAGACATCCTGGAACTCTTTAAAGAGGTCAATGTATTTAGGCTTTTGATCAGGAGGTAGAGATGCAGACAATTTTATTATTTTGGGTTTGTCAATGGTACCAATGTTGCATTCTTCAATGGCTGTATTTAAGGGCTGCATTTTTGGTTTTCTGGGAATATCATTTGAATCAAAGATGTCCTCTAGTGGAGTTAAGCCTGTTGGCAGGAAATTGTCTTTCAGCTCTATGATTTCAGTTTCAGCATTGGCCACTTCCTCACAACTGATTGATTGAATTTGCTGAATGCTTTCCTTGTTGAAAATAGTTGGGTTTAGCATTTGTTTTGCTGTTCTAGGTGATATTGGGTGAGTAGTTCTTTGAAACTGTATTTGTGATGGACTTGCTCTTTCAAGTATTTGTGATTGACTTGCTGTATCAAGTATTTGTGATTGACTTGCTGTATCAGTGTCAATATTTAATCCTGCAAATTCTTGTTGCAGAGTTAAAAAATGGTTTATTTGCTTGTCATCCTCAAATACTTGCCAGTCATTAACATTGTTTGGAATGGAGGGTCTGTGTTTTACCTCAGCTGTAAAACAATGATGGGGCTCAAAAGGCAGCTTGCAGGTACTTGCAAATGTGGCTAAACTATGAGCATGCAGATTGTGGGTTCTAGGAATTTTAGTGATTTGGAATTCAGAGAAAAAGTTTAGTACCTCAGCAACAGCAGACCTATAAGTCCTTAGTCTTTTGTCATTGGTGACAAAATTTCCCTTCACTTGTTGGATAACTAAATCTGAATCACCCATGATTGAAACCCTGGCAGCTTGCAAGAACTTTACTAACTTGAGGCCTAGTAACAGAGCTTCATACTCTGCCATGTTATTAGTACATTTGAAGTTTAATCTATAGGCTCTGCCTTCTGCATGACTGTTTTCTTTATTGTGTACCCAAACTCCAGCTCCTGCCCCTAATTTGTTGATTGCGCCATCAAATTCAAGGAATCATAGAATATCCTGTTGGGAAGGAGATTTAATGATCTGTTCATGGGCTGGCAATGTAAGTAGAAGTTTTGGTTTTTCATCTGGCTTGTCTTCTAGGACAGTTTCATCATTTGATTGGGTATGCTTGATATTTAGAACAGCAGCAGTGTCTAGCATTTGATTGACTGTTGTTTCATGGGTGGTAATTCTTTCATTAGAGTCTTCCTCCTGTATGAGTATTTTGGTTTCAACATCATTTTTTGAGAGAATTGTGATGTTATTGAAGAGAATGTATGAGTCTATGTCTGAATGGACAACATATATGGGAAAGTTTTGAGGCTTTTCTTCACTGCTGACCATGTATTTCATGAGCGTTTCTCTGTATAGTCTTTTTGGTTGCCCAAAAACCGAGATGGTAGCATATGACATGTCTAATTGTAAGGAACCTTGGAGTTTAGCTCCCCATGATCTTGATAACAGCATCCCATATTTAGGTGGGATATCAGCAACTACAACATCCATCAGAATTGTTTTGTTTGGGTATTGAACCAGGGACACACATAAGTCTTTTATGAGACCTAAACACTCGACTTGGCTGGAGTCAAAGGAAAACAGGTCCTTGTAAGGTCTTGTTATATCTAGATTCAATCTCTCCATGACCGCTTTTGGCATGAGATTGTGAGAGGCACCTGAGTCAAACATTGCATTATGTAATATTTTATCATGAATATGTAAGCTGACATAAAAAGGTAGTACCCCTGTGACTACTGTTTTTCCATTCACTTCTGGGCCAAACAGTAGTTCTGGGGTGTCATCCAGCACATTGACATCATCTTTGTTGCTAGTGAGTTGAAGGGACTTCTTGATCTGTAGTTTATAGATGTCATGCTTCGCTAGTTCTGAGAGAGGAATTGCTATCTTTAGTTTGCCAATTTCAGTTTCTAGGTCAAAGGGTTTTTCAGATTGGGTCTTGGGGTTATGGATAACAGTCCTTTCCTTGTTCACTAGATCTTCTTCTTGATTTTTATCTTGATTTTGGGACCTATCCTTTTTACTCATCTCTTGAGGAGTAATATTTAAATTAGGGTGAGAGGATGAAGTAGCCATAGGCTGCTGTTTTAAGGACAATGGTTCAGTAATCTCTTCAATAATTACTTGTTCTGCAGGTGAATTTGTTTTGTCATTAGGCTCTGTGACTATGGCTCTTTTAGGCTGCTGATTATCCTTTATCTTTTCAGGCTGGTTTACATTCACAGTTCTGCTCCTCAGCTTGTATTGTTTATGGACTTCATAAACAGCAGTGTCATAGCCTTGTTTAAAGTCGAAGGATTCACCTGATTTAGTTTGGAACAGTTTGATTTCATCATCCTCATGATCTTCTTGTGTTAAGAAAACTTGACTTTCACCATCTAGACCCATTAAATTAATTTGAGAATCTTCATTGGGTTCAGTCGATGTGGAAGTTTCTGCATAATTTTCTTGGAAAGGGGGTCTTATGTCTTGGTCAGCACTGGTCTTGCCAATGCCTGGGTTTTGAGTTCTCCTAAAATTTGGATTCCTAGGAGGGTTGTTTTGTGGTGCTTCCCATGATGATTTTCTCTCAACCGATTCCACTCTATCACCCAATCTTTTCATTCCAGTGAGTATTGCATCCAGCTTTTGATCAAAGGCAGAGGGTTCCTCTTTGAAAACAATCCTCTTTTCCAACCTTGCTTTGTTTCTTTTGGCAATTAGGTTGGCTTCCACTGTAACAACAACCCTTTGGGCCTCTGCAAGGGATTGAGGATCTCTTTCCTTTAACTGATAGGCCATGTCAGGGTCAAAACCATCAGGGAATTTGTACAAAGCTAAATCTGGAGGGGGTCTTAAATTTTGTGGGATTGCGTTATATACATTGTTAAATCTTGCACAATACTCCAAAACAGTCTCTTGGGGACCTCTTTTGATAGTGTCATATTCCCCAAGTATGTGCAGAGGATCCTTCTTCTTCTCCCATCTGCTAGTAAAGGCTTGATACAGTTCATCAGGAGTTGTGATGGAATTTGCATTCAGGGATCTAAACCAAGTTCTTACATCCCCAGTTAGGCTTTGAACAAACATCCTCATTCTGACACTGTCATCATCTATTTCATAGGTCTCAAAATGGTCTTGCATCCTCTTAGCATGCTGGACAGCTGTCAGAGGGCCATTGGAGTCAAAATATGAGATTTTGGTTTGGTAATCTTGGGGTAGAGCTGCAACATTAGCTGGTATTTGTAAGGGTGCATATCTGTTAGCCATATTTACAGGGTTTAGAGGATTAACAGGGGCAGCTGGGATAATAGGAACAGTGGGTACCACAGGGGTAATAGGTAAGGGTGAACCTAGAGTGTTGGTCAAGGGGATATGTGCAGTGGGTGAAGATGTGATGGGAGGACTTTGAGATGTAGATGGTGAACTAGGGGAACTAGGGGTAGACCGGAAAAGGACCTTGCATGGAGTAGAGATAAGGCTGGGATGATCTGAATCTGAGGTTAAATCAGCAGGCTGCTCCTGCCTTTGCTGCCTCCTAATGTTTCTAGGGATAGTATTTGGATTATCAACAATGATGGGTGGATTAGGGTCAGGATTTGCCCTAGTATGCCGCGGATTTTTCTTGGGAGCCAGCTTCTAACCGTTTTTTAGGATTTTATAGGAAGTTTTTATATCTGCAAGGACTGGATAAAGATTTTGGAATGGCTATATATATTTCAAAGCTAAAATGAAGATTCACCGAAAAAAGCTCTTCCTTAAAGCTGTCAACGTGACACAGAAACAGTGTTGAAGGCCTCCTGACTGATTTCAGGCTTGATTTGTAGCTTTGAGAGATGAATAGAAATTGGAAAATCCTAAGAAGTCCCCAGCGGAGTCGCCAGTTATGTTAACACCCAGGTTGTTCCCTTTGACTCCCAAGGGAATACGGCCGGGGTAACCACTAACCAATCTTTGGATCACAGTTCCTAGCCAAACTGTAATCAGAGAGGGCTCTCTCTTTATGATTTTGTCTCTGTTTTGATGGTGTTTTAGGCTAGCTATTATGCTCAGGTTTTGGTTTATGTTTTGGTTGAAGGATTTCTTTCAGGGCTTAAGATGTAGTTTTCAGAGAGTAGTATATCATTGGGCAATGGAGTCTAGAGCTATGAAATGCTTTGAAATGCTGGAGTGATGATGTTCAGACTGCAGGGCCTATTGTGTATCTCAAACAAACAAATTTAAACTTAAGTGGTGATGCATGGTCAGCCAACAGAAAGCAATTAAGAATTCTCTATTAAGCTGGTGGTGTGAAAGTGAAACATGTTGCACAGGAGCAAACTTGAATTCCTGAAGCAAAGGTCACTGTGAAAGATATATTCTGAAAGTGCAGCAATTAAGAATTACACTTATCAAGATTATAGCTGAAGAAAAACATTCATTAACAACATAAATTGAACTCAGGGTATTGCATGAATAAGTCCTGAAGGTTATTCTTTTTCTTTGTTGTCAAACACTCAGAAATTAGAAACATATATGGATTTTAATAGATTGAAAATACATAACAAAGAGAGTTACAGAAACTTATTGTATTGTGAAATACACAGGAATCCTGCAGTTTTCAAAAGACACCAGAATGCATTCAACACTTCAGAAATCCGAGAAACTCCATCACTTTCTTTATTAAACTCTGAAAGGATTACAGCATAAGAACTTCTTCAAGGGGGATCAACAACAACCCTGCAAGCTTGTGCGAGGGGCAAATATATACAAACAGTATTACAAAATATCTCAGGCGTTGAGTCATCTGAGAAATGAAATATCTTCACCAACTTTTCAAGATATTTAGATAAGAAAGTTATTACATCATTGAATACAAAGTAAATGCATCTTTATGTTTGTCAGAAGATATTTTGGCCTTTGGAGGCCACTGAGTCGGTTGGAGTGATCTGCATTAATACTGAGAAATGCGCTTTTGGAGTTGTCCTGCTGTAGCTTCTCGGCTTGGACACCTGTAGCTCCCTACCTTGCTTTGTTGGCCGAAATTTCCGCTGAGTTGGCTCAGCCTTTATCTTTAATGTATGCTGATTCTTTTTAAACTGTCCTGTGTATGACAGTTTGCATTTTCCATGAACAAAATTTGTTGAATGGCATCCTGTTTATAAAATCGTCTGTATGGCCTTGGTCCACCATTCTAGTGTAGGTAGTTGATGCCTGAGAATTGCATCCATGGTCTCCTCTGCCTCTGTATATTTGTAAAAATTGGGAGGCACCTCAAACAGGTGTTTGATTTCATTCATTATAAAAAATAAACTTTCTACTCTATTGTAGAGAGTCTGTCCTGTGGCTGGCCCTGTCTCTTCTGAGGTGCTGGGCTTCTCGTTGATCTGACTAGTGGCAAATGTATTAACCCTTTTGGCATACTGGTCATGTGTGAACAATCTCCCTGCGCTGTTCAGTAAGCTAGGGAGCCCTCTGTTTTCTAACACCTGAAATTTCTCCATAAACCTGTTCACCTCAGTCTGCATGTCCTGGGTTCTTCTCTCCAATGTCTGCACTAAGTTTCTCAGTGTGAGAACCCTCTTGATTAACTGAATGTGCTCAGTTCTGTTTGAAATTCCCATGGCCGCCAACTGAGTGCTTGTCCTATTGTTAAGCACATTAATCATCCTGGTGGCTATCTCAGGCATGTTGCTTAGAGCAGCTCTTGATCTCTGAATTTCAGTCTGTGCTTTTGGAATGAGGTCCAACTGCTCGTGGATTGTTTCAATATATTGCCATTGCTCATTAATAGATTGGCCAATGTTAGCCCACATCACTATTTTAAGCTCAGCCACAACTTTATCTAATTTGAGCTCATTTTCTAGCTCTTTGATCCTGTCTTTGAGGGCTTTTATCTCCCTGCCCTTTTCTGCCACGGACTGCTTGGATTTGTCATATCTTTCATTGACCTTGGCTAGTTTCTCCTTGGCCTCATTCAATTCTGTCATTTGTGCTTCCAAGGCCTGGATCTCATTCCTCAGCTTTTGCATGTCCAGGCTTGGGGCCTGCTCTGTTGTTGGTGGTGTTGCTGAGGTGGATGTTGCTGCTTGTTCTATTTGCTGAGGAGGAGGAATAGTAATTGGAGCAGTTTCCTCAAGGTTTATTACTTCAGGAGGAGGCTGGGAGGTCTGACCTTCTTCTCTTTGCTTCAAGGCTGTCTGTAATGCTGCCTGTGCAGCCTCTGATTCTCCCAGCTTTTCTTGTGTCTGGATAAGCTGCTTGTAGAGAGACACCAGCAAAGCTGTGGCATCTTTATCATGCCTCCGCTGGGCAACCTCATCTGTTTGAGGGTGAATGGTGGCTGGCATTTTGATCTTTTTCTTCAAAGCAGCCATGTCTGCATCCCTTAACTTCAATATCTCCTGGATGCCCTTGATATCTTTGGGATCATGCCCAATCTCAATAATTATATCTTCTAAGGACCTAATTCTGTTGTCCTTAGCCTGTGATGATGCCCTTTCCAACTCAAGTTGGGCAGCTGTATTATTAAGGCTATTTTCCAGCCTATAATTGTCCAAGGTTTTGTCTGCCAAGGAGGCATACACCATCTCACCCGTTTGTTTGTGTAGCTCAATTTTGTCCATCGGGTGGATGTCCTTGGCAAGGACCTCAAGATTGGTCCTTATATAATCTGCAGGGGACTGGGGCTGTGCTACAGCTGGCAAGAAATGACTCATGATCATTTTGCCTTCACTAACATCAAAAGCAGACATCAGTCTTTGCTGGTTAGTGGGAGCCATCTTTAGCAAATGATTGTACAACTGTATTTTTATGGGCTCATTCCTTTTCTTTATGTCTATGAACTGTTGTTTGATGCTCAGTTCACCCTCCCTCTGCTGGCTAGAGGAGCTGACTTCTCCTCCCACAGTTCTGTTCTGTTCCTCTTGGAAGGAACTTGCAGATGCTTCCCTGCTAGGTGGGCCCATGCCCAGAGACTGCCCTGTTGGCATTTCCTCATCAGAGAAAGGGTTCAATCTCTGTCTTTTCTCACCATGACTTTCTGATGTGGTCAAGGGAGTCTCTCTGTCCCTTTTTCTGCTAGTATCCTCCTTTTGTGGAGTTTGGAGGATTGATGCATCAACTGATGTTTCTTGCCTAGGAGGCATCGTATTTTGTGCCTGCTGTTCTGTGAAAATTGGGGCCTCAACTGCCCCTTCTTGCTGTGGGGGCTGATCTTTGTCATGCTGCCCTTCTTCTTGCTGCAATTCCTGTTGTTGTTGTTGTTCTACCTGCTGCTACTGTTGCTGCACCTTGTCATGAGGTGGTTGCTCAGTCTCCATTTCCTTTTCCTTGGCCCTGCTAGATATATCTTCAGTGGCTTTGGGGGCTTGCTGATTTGCAGTCGAGGAGGATGCAACTGCTCCCACTTGTGTGCTTGGCAGTGAAAACACCTGTGAACAAAGTTCAAGGTCAGCCATCTTTTTTAGATTCCTCACTGCTCTTTGATTCAGCTCTTCTTGTGTAACCGGCTCTTCTAGGGTTCCTCTCCTCCATTTTGCTTGGTTTGCATGTTTTTCAATGTGAGGGATCTTTACATGATCATAGCCAGAGAGCTTATATTTGAGCCTTATCAAAGTGATGAAGTGGTTGGGGTCATAAGGTTTCCAGAGGAAACTGGTTTGAAGGCCAAGGGACTCAAGCATCCTGTATGCTTCTCTCCAACCTTCCTCCCTCTGGTTATAGACAAAGTGGCCAAGTTGGTTCCTGACTTTCAACTGTGCTTTCTTGCCTTTGCCTGAAAAGTGAAGCACATCAACATTGCCAAACTGCCTGAAGTATTCTAGGGCAAATAGCCTCATAGGCACATATTTGGGTAGTCTGTAGGGAGGCAGTTCACACCCATACATCCTGATGACGGTGTGGTGCTGGTAAAAGTACCAGTCCCCAATGCTGTATGATTCTGGCTCCTTGATTTATCAGGTCTACAAGTGATAGAGGGACCAGTTTCTTCTCAGTCCTGAAGCAGAGCATATCCTTGATAGCTTCTGGGGTGACATAAAACACAGCTGATCCTGAAGGGTCAAGAACTGCCCTCTGAGTGGGGTCATAGTTTTCAGCACACAGATGGATCAAATCAGGGAATTGGTTAACTTGAGGGAGCTTAAAAATAGGGAGGAATGAGTCCCATATGCCCAGCACATCTGTTCCAGCCTCATGCTTGGCCTTCAATTCATTGAGCAGGTGGATGTGGAACTTAGTACTCATCAACATTTCCTCTGAAATCTGATAGTCCATGTCTGCCAGAGACTGCCATTCCAATTGTCTCTGAGGGGCATTCAATGGAGCAACGTTCAACGCTATTGGAGCTACTGGTGGATCCATGATTTCTCCTAGGATTATGGATAGAGTTGCTATGCAGAGCAACACAAAGAGTTTTCTTTGAGGGAGAAATGTGAATTGTATGGGACAGAGGGTGAGTGAAACAGCTGCAGCAATTGAAATACTGTTTAAAGTGCAAATAAGACCAATGTGTGGTCTCAATCTGTCTTTTTTAACAGGTAGGTGCAGTTTGAGTAAGTTGTTTCGCGATTGCGCGAACAAAGTGCAGTTTTTTGTGAAAATATGGGCAAACAAGGCTCAGCTGGTGTTTTTTGAGCTCACAGTTGTAAATGGGGGCTAGGCACCAAGATTTCGCCGGTGAATTTTGCGAGTTTTTTGTCGTTTAAGCTCTTTTGAGGGGATTCACAGACAAAGTAGGCATATGAAGGATTTATAATGGAAAATACCTGGTAAAGAGCGAGCAATGGTCACGAATGACTGTAGAAATAGCGCGCCGGAGGTCTCCGAGTTGATTTCAGCAAAGGTGGTGTAATTTTGGACGTAAAATCATGCAGAGAAAGCAACAGCTCTTGCGGAAAAAAGTATGAAAAAACACGAAAATTGGCCTAAATATGGATTTTTGGCATATTGGCACATTTTTTGGATGACGTCAGCATGACGTCATCAGGTGGGGTCAAGGTCGGATGACGTCAGCATGACGTCATCGGGTGAGGTGGCAGGCTCTGATTGGTCCACGGATATGATGAAGTGGCAAGACAGATCAACATGGGGGCGGACGCAGGGGCTGACGTGACGGCGGGGTGGCACTGACGTGGGTATGACGTGGTGGTGACGTTGGCTGGGCGGATCGACCGAAAACCGGGAGCGGTTAGCGGTTTCTCATCGCACCGCTTATGATACAGAAGAGGGATTTGTCAGGCGTACCTCCGATAAACTGTGGGGATGACGCGTGGCGGAGGCCTGACGTCACCCTCTGACAGATATCGGAAGGTATCTGTCGGACGTCGGGGCCGGTCCGATATGGATTAGGACCGTCCGATCAAAAGCGCTCGATCGGACGGTTGACGGGTCGCTGAGATGATCGGTGGATATGACAAGGGGCGGGATTATTTTAATATTTATTTTTGGGATCAGTGCTTGGCGGAAACTCATGGGATGTGGCGGGTTTAGAAAGGTTTTTCAATGTCCATTCAATATAAAAATTCAAAAATAACCCGGCGCCCATACTTTGGATAAACGAAAAAAGTGGGTTTTTTGTTCTTTTTTGCAAATTAAAGTGGGTATAGGTAGAACAAGGTCTTTTATAAGGTTTTCTTTGACAAATGAGGGTTTTAAGGGGCCAAATGGATTCAGAAGAGGGGGGGGGGTTAGACTTAGGCTCAACAAAGTGACCAGATGCCAATTTGATCCCTGACAGAGGATTTATTGGCTATAATGCTAAGGGGAGGGATATTTATACAATGCTTGGGGTTTATAGACCATGGTGTTATAATACTAGGGGAAAGGGAATCATAGGGGAAGTATATAATAGAGTTAGGGTTAAAATGGATGAAAGGAGTTGATGAGGGGGAGATAACACTAAGTTTATTTGAAAATAACTTAGCTTAAGGAGTAGATCAAAATGAAAAGAGTTTTAGACAAGCAATGTGGCTTCTAATAGGACTAAGAACCACTAAAAACCACCAATTCTTTCATGAATATCAACTGATGAGGGGATGTTAGTAATGAATGGAGAGGGGAAAATTGGGAAGTTAGACATGCTTCTTTGCTTGCTGCAACCTGATGGAGAAGAAAGACTTCCCAATCCATTGACTTTGCTTTGTGAAATAGGTTAGCATACCTTCAATTGTAAGGAATGATACTTCTGCAACCCCAACTGCCTACCCATCTACTTGCCTAGCATTTTTTGTTTCTTCTTGGAGGGTGCACTTAGGCTTGCAGACCCTTACTTGCCTTTTCTTTTCTTTGGCTTTTTCTTTTGTTTTTCTATCTACTTCTACCCTTATTTCTTCCAAGGTCCCAGATTAAGCTATTGGGAGCCTTTCTTCTCTACCTAAACTACTTGTCTGCCAAGATTAAATAGTTTGGACAGACTTCTTTCTCTATTCTACAACTGAAAATTCAAAACATGGCATGATCCAGATTAGGCTGTTGGACCATCCATCAAAATTTGAGTCCACATCAAGCTATAAGCACAGATTGTATTCTCTTGGAAATATGTGATCTTTGCATCAGCAAAGCAGAGCATATTTGGACCTTTTCATTGCCAATCATGAAATATGAAACCTATTGGTATAGGTAGCTAACAGTTTCAAAAGATAAACTCCAACAAGAATGTTTATACCAATCTCTTCAACAATATGAAGAAAAAGAAAATAATTGTGTAATCAATCATTCTCATGTCGAGATTTGAGAAAATCATACCTTGCAAGGTTATGAGTGTTTTAGGATTTTTGGATAGCAGTGACGTTTAAATTCAGCCACAATGAAAACTTCTTGTTTGATATTAATCTTCTTGTTTCAAAGCATCATCTTAATAATTTTCTAATAAAAGGAATGCTTAAAGAAACAAACTAAAGGTTCAGAAACTTCCTGGTATAGCTGTTTTGACGAAGATTATCGTTGCTTCTTGAAATAAAGCCAGGAGAAGAGTATTAGACCTCGAAAATCTGATTCGGCAGAGGATTGAAAGCTTCAAATGGAGAACTGCAAAACAGATTTTTTATATCAGCAAAAACAAAACTGAAACTAAAGTAACGAAATGGAAATTAATGAAAGTGGGTACATGAATTTTACCATTGGATAATTTCTTTTGATCTTACTTGAAAGGTATCAGTTTCTCCAAACTAGCCGACTTCCTATTTTAATTAATATTAAAAACATGAAGAAGTCAAACTAACCGAAATTCTGTAACCCAAAATCATTATTTATTTTATTTAAACTAAAGCAAGCAGTAAAACGTAAAAATGGAATGCTTAGTGCTCAAGGGAGTTGAAATTAAAACAAATGCATCAAAAATGAGAATGAGAATTTGCAGTAATGACTATTTCTCAAAATATTATAAGTTTCATATAAATTCCATGATTTTATAAATTGTCCAGAATCAAGACCAAATCCAAGATAATAAAATTTAAATATGAAGATAGAGAGGTCTTGAATTCCATTTTTAGTTATGGAATTATATATTTAAAACTGAAATGTATGAGAAATCAAAATGGTTTAAATATGCTGCAAATTGGTCATTAATTGCTTTCTTACCATAGTGGTTACCCAAGCTTGCTTTTAAAATAACACATCGCTGTATCGGATGATTCGCATCACATGTCTCTTCACCATGCTTGAATTTTAATTTGCAAGACTTCACTTTTGTTGCTATGCCATATATCGATTAAATGTTAATGGCTCAAAGACATGCATTGGAAGCTATCGCATCGGAGATTGCAATGGCAAATTGCCGATAAGAACATGTGCAATGAAATGAAGCGATCGCATCATTAAAGAAATATTATATCGGGGATCGGAGAATATTTACATTGTGCTTCCCGTATCGCAAAACGCACATCGTAGATTCAGAGAAGTGATGTGAGCATAAAAAATGTGATGAAACGATTGCAATATTGGCGATGCGATGGATGACATAGCTAATCGACAATCAACAAACTTTGGGTACCCGATGTAACACAATATATTTCTTGCGATGCCGATATGCGATGAAGAGCGGACCCGATAACTTTTTATGATGAGATTTCAATAACATATCGAATTCGAGACATCGGCCCTTTTAAAGTTCTGCTCCTACCATTATTGCGATTGAGCGGACGCGATATTTTTTATGAATTTGATTTGAATTTCATATCGGGTCCGGAATTATGTGTTCATTGCAATATCGGTAAAGTCGATTATCGGAGATCGGCGATTCATGATAATGGAAGTATACTTCAACTGTAAGGCTCCGATATGCGAAATGAGATATGGCATATGAGTAAGATAATACATCGGAGGTATTTTATGAACAATTTTTTATCAAAAGAAATGCTAAGAACTACTTTCGATGAAATCTTATGATGCGAATGGTCTTATGATATTCCTTGAAATTTCAATTGGGTTTTCTAAGTGAATAAAAGCAAAGTTAAAAAATGTTCAAATTCTAATGAATCAAAAGTAAAATGTCCCTGAACCTGTTGCAAATTTGAAATGGGTTTACTGCTTACTTCAAGTTTTTGAAAACAAATGAAAATCTGTAAATAAAACAGAACATGAATCAAAAATAAACTAAGGAAAAGAGAAACTAATAAAAGATGAGGACAAACTTTGTAAATGCGTACCTGGAAGGAAATTGTCTGCAGATTTTTCCTCATAAATATTTAAATCCTTCCTTTGATTAAAATCATCTCATTATTTATTCTAAATCTAAGTGTGCAATCAGCCTGAATGAAATCAATTATTCATGTTCATAAAACAGAAAATTTACCAGAAATAAATATAAAAATAGACCTCCCTTTTGAATTGAAACAACAATTTATTACCTCTGCTTATTCTGAATAACTTGAGAAGAATCTGTATTGTTATAGCGACTGTTCAATAATGTCTTTAGTAAATGAATATGATGCGTATTGCAGCATCAAATAATAAACTAAAGATTAGAATGGGATAAAGCCACTAATTGTAGAAAAATATCAAAACAGATTTGAATGTGTGCACTCAGCAAAATGGACATCCTTAAGGTCAGCTTTAGCAAATTCCGAGGAAGATAATATGAACTTCATATGATTATCGTGAAAGGTTAGACTGACTAATAATGATTGAATTAGAATTAAGCTTATCATAGACAGTCAATACATTTCATGGGATAACGGGATCATGAATCTTTTATATCCTCAAATCCTTACCATATAAATTTCAAAAGAAAATCTTAGAAGGAAATCCCGAAATGAAGAAAAGTGGCTTTGAGGCAATCGATGCCAAGTGCAACTTTAATTGAATTTAATCAAGAGATTATTCAGAATAGGCAGAGTAGAGGTATTGCTGTAAGAAATTTTGATTTAAAAAGGAAAACAAAAATAAAACTTTCTGATAAGGAAAAAATGTTTTCACTAAACATGTATGAAAATGGCTGATTGCTTTGTTTTATTTTTTAACCTACAGAACTATTAAAAATAAATTAACTACATAAAACAAACAAACAAAACTAACTCTACTCCTATTCTAACCATATACATGGAAATGACTAGGTATAGTCATATTTCCAGTGTAACCATTCTTTCATTTTTATTCCCGCATATATGTACAGTTCAAATGTTAGTAATAAACATACAAATCTAACTAAATCGAGAAAAATAAATCTGGAATCAGAATGTACAGTTATTGTTAGCAACTTAATTAAAATCTCTTTCTCTTGAAATTTCCTTTCCAATTGAATACCAATTGGATCATAGAAATCTGGATGGATTTCTATTAAGGATTGAGAAATGTTCAAAGAAAGAGATAATAGGCTAGATTGTAAAGATGAGCTTTTAAATTTAAAGACCTGAAAAAAATTGTTAGTATTATGTACAAATGTTAAATCATTGACAATTTTCCTTGAAGGAAAAATTTCCAAACAATTTTCAAATGGGTTAATGAAAAATGGATGGAAATCTTTCAAATGAAATGGAAAATTATTAATTAAATTGGATTGCTAGCAGATTTCTAAAAATACATTCTCTTTTTGATATTGCCTTTGAGAAAATAGAAGCTTTTGATAAGTAATGAACATCAATTGGCATTGACATGTTAACAGCTCTTGATGTTCATGGTTATAATATGAAACTTCAATTTCCCAATAAGGCAATTCATCAATTGAGTGTTTGATAATAAAGTGTTCAATATGCCAGCGGAAAGTGTGAAAAAATTGAAAAATAAAATCTGAAAATAAATCTGATTTTATACAAGATAAGTGAAGAACCAAAAATAAACTGAAATCATTATTTGTACAACTAATGTTACAACACAATTGGGATTGTTTTGAAATAATTTCCTTTTCACAAGGATTGGTCAGAATTATGGAATTTGAGTAATTTCAAATTCCAACTTGTGAACTAAAAAACGAATTATGATTATGAGTAGGGATGAGAGTTTGATCATGATATAAATCATAAATTGGGATGTTTCCTCGAATAGTGAAATCATGAAGATAATTTGCTGCTCTAAAATGAGGATTAATTGGGATAATTCCTAAATTGAAGCGTTCCTCATTCACAGATGTTATTTGAAATTTCTCATGAAAATTCTCTTGAGAGGAATAGAAATCAACATCCTCAATGTCAGAGTAATTATCATAAATGACTTCGCAATTTTATCTAGAATTCCCTTCAATCTCATCCAATATATCCAAACAAGGAGGAACAAGAATTTCATGTTCATTAATGGCAAAAGAATGATCATTAGTTGCTTCTCTATCTTGATAAAAACTTAATGGTAATTCATTTAGATCAGCCTCTGTAATACAAAGAGGGGAAAATTACCATCATTAAAAATATCAGGATAAAGGGAAAAATGTGAACCTGAAACAATGTATTTAAAAGTGTCTCTATTTGAGAACTCTTGTGCATTATGCTCATTGTAAATTTCAGATTGCAGATCATTCCTTTGCGTGCTCATGCTTTCTTGAAGAAGGCTGTTTTTTTGCTCATCAAGGAAAAATTCAGAAATATGTACAACAATTTGCATTTTATTATTTACTTTGATTGCTGCTTGTATTTTTTGATTTGCGATCTGATTTTCTGAATTGACCACAGAGTAATTTTCAGATTCCAAGGCAGCTCTTTCTCCAAAATTGCTGTTGTTGTCTTCTTGCATTTGATTAGAAATATTTTCCAAGCTTTGTGAAACCACTTCATCACAATTTATTTGCACATTCAAATTGGGATTCTCATTTATGTTGTAAGAGAATGGAACAAAGCTTGAACTAATTTCACATGGATTGGGAATGGGTGGAAGAGAAAAAATATATTCAAACCAATCTAATGATTCTTCTTCCATAGGTTTATCTTCGTCTTTAAATCTTAAGCAATTCAAATGAAATCGAATATTAAAATCAATAAGAGACTCATTTTTAAACCTTCGTAGATATTCAATTTCTTCATATACCTGTTCATAATCATAGCCGTCAAATTTACAAATGAAAATTGTAACAAATTGATCCCAGCTGTGGATTGAAGCAACTGGAAGAGTTCTACACCAGCTTCTGGCTTTTGCCGCAAACGTGAGAGTAAAAATTATGCATAAAATGCCTTCATCAATCCCTTGAAAATCATAATTTGAAACATTTTGAATAAATTGAAAGGCATGATTAAAAGCAGAAGAGTTTCTCTTACCATTGAATTTTACCTGAGACAAGAGTCTTACCACTTCGGGTGGAGTATTGGAGGATGCACGTCATGGATACAACTCCAAATTGGAAGTTTAAGAGGAGCCATCGTGATTAAATAAAGTGTTAAATTGAAAAGACTCCAATAGACAAAATATCTCAGGCCCTCTTTCTAGCGCCAAAATTGTTGTTGCCTCGAAAATCGCTGCAACAACAATGGGGAATAACCACCCGGTCCGGACCTTAAAGCAACTCCTTTTCCGTTTGGTGTGGTGGCTCCGACTGGTTTAACTAGGTCTAGTTACCTTCTCCCTATTGCTATTGGTTTATGATGTATCTTTAACTACCAATAGACAGGGATATCAGATCACTTCTTCTTGCTGATCAGGCAAGAGAATGACCCTTAAGTTGATTTGGGTTCAGCCAAGCCACAACTAAAATTTTGCCTCTTTGAGGAGAGGACTTAAAAGAATGTAGAATTTACTCTAAATGGAGGCTTATTCTATGATGCAAGCAAAAGAAACTAATCTAAATCCTATTTTAATTAGGCTGATATAGATCTAACCCAACTAAGAACGAGATAATTAAAGTATTGGGATTTAAATATGTCTTGTTTATAATGAATATCAAGTTAATGAAGTAGTTCAATTAACTGATATTATAGTTACCAAAATGCATCCTATTGAGATCTCTTAACTGAAATAATAAACCAACAACATTTAGGAAGTAGTTCACAAAAATGATATTAATTATCAAATTAGTAAATCCAATAATTGAATAATGATATGTGGAAATAGTTCACAACACATTATCATTCAATAAATCAGTTTTATAAGACAGATTTCTGAGTAAGTAGTTACTCAAAAATGAGAAATTAATCCATAAAAATAGAGATACATAATAAAAAGATTGAGACAAATTACCCATATTGACAATAGTGCACAAACATGAATAAAATGACACATTCCTGTTACCATAAAAATAAAACTGATATTTGAAACAATAGTATTAGAAATACCAATTTATTGCATCCATTTCTCTGACCTTAGTCTCCAACAGTCCTTTACATTGCTTGAACTTTTGCCTTCAAAACTAGAGTCACAATAGTGCAAACTCTGCCCTTCATACATAATTCAAGATACAAAAGGAAAAATCCTCAATAATCCGCAGATTTGAGATTTTCTCTCCTCTCTCCTACAACTCTAAATTCCTATTACAGTAGTGCTTTTAGAAGTCTAGAATTGCAGAGGAAAGCAGCCATTATTACATTCTGCAATCTATTATTTATAATATTTGCAAAGGAATTCTTGAGAGGAAAGTTTGTTGAAGAGAAATATGTCAAATTCCATTTTATTTGATCCAAAATTCTAATCTTCAATCGCTGGAGCATTCTCACTGACTGAGATCATTTTCTCCATATTTCTTCCCCTGTTTTCTAGTAAGAAGAAATCAAAATAAATTAAGATGCAATCAATAAAATCAAAATATAATTCTGGCAATTAAATCAAATCCAATCAAATTCTATTTAAATAAATAATTGAAAATAAAATATAAGCTCTTTATTGATGTCTGAGATGGTTTAATTGGCCAAGGATATTATTAACGAATGGATCTGCAATTAGAAGAGGCTTGGACAAATGAAAATGCAGAAAATAACTCAGAAAATTGATTTTTTTTTAGAAATTTGGAGCTTGATCTTCTGCCTGATTTTCTACCCAATAAATGACTAAATCTGTTAGTGAAACCTCCTCAGAAATGTTCTCCTTGATTTTATCTTTCCAATGAGCCGTCTTGGGCCTGATTTGGCCAAGTATAACTCAATCTATGAGCCTCCGAAGTTGATGGATCAAATCTGGCATGAATCTGGAAATTCTGTTGCTGGGTTAAAAAATCAAAATTCTCATTAAAAATTAAATCCTAAGTTAGAATTCTAATTAATTATAAATTAATTGTTAATTATAAACTAAACTAATTATTTAACAAACTATTATTAATTAAAATTAATCTAACTAACTAATATAATTAATTATTTTATAAACTAATTAACATCAATCAAAATAATAATTAAATTTTAATTTAATTAAATTCTATATATTAATTAATTTATCTAATTTAAAATTTAATATATTAAATATTTAAACATTGTAAACTAAAATTATTCTCACCATACTATATTTAATATTTAAACATTCTAAATTAAACCTATTCTCACCATACGTTAATACATGAACCATTTTAAAACCATGAATGGAGATATTAACTTGAAAGTCAAACATTGACTTATCGAATTGGAGGAAGTGGTGTCGGGGCATAAGACTTGTATTTAGTGAAGACCCCCGATGCGATTCATTCAAACCAATGGATTTTTAAAGTTTGGTTAATGCCTCAGTGCCCTTTGGTTAATCGGTGATTGGTATCGGGAGGTGTCGGGGTTTCAAAAATAAGTCATTTAAAAAGTTCCGACCCGATCCCCGATGCGATGAGAATTATTTTTTTATATTATATTTTTTATTTTATTATATATATATTTTATGTTTTAAATTTTAATTTAATTAATTTAATTATAATTTAATTAAATTAATTAATTTAAAATTTAATATTCAATCATCAAATATTTTTATGTGTGGTTTTATTTTAATGAAGTTAGTTATTTATAAACTACAACCACTTTAAAAAATGAAAATTAAACTATAGCTATTTTGAAAATAAATGAAAAAATAAATTATAGCCACTTTGAAATTATGATTTTCGAGATTAGTAATTTATTGGAGTAAATTACTAAAATCTAGTTGCTTCATGATTTGGCAATATAAGTTAAAAAACGAAAAAAATGTTAGTGAGAACTAACTAGATGTTAATATTTACAATAAATGCATTATTGAACTAATTTATTTACAAAATGCAATATTGTACATTTTATGCATTTTTAACCCAGAGTAGATAAATGATGGGACTTCAAAGGAGTGCCATTTTCAAACTTGTTGACCAAATGAGGCGAAACAAGTGTCAATGGGAAGCTTATAAAAAATCGATTTTAACAAGGCAATCAAAACAAGAATCTAAAGAAAATGAAAAATTAACAAAAGCGTAGGATAATCAATTAAATAAAAATCCTAAAAGGCATTTAGCCAAAAATTTATAGAAAGGGTCCCCATTATTTGAGTTTAGCAAGTCAAAATTGGGGGGTTGTGTTTTTACCACAAGAGAACCAAAATTTGATTTGGAGCGCGCTAAGGAGACATTCATGGAAGCTAAGAAGAGCTTCGCGCAGGCCTCCACTTCAGGTAGTAAAGACAAACTGGAACTAGAAATAGACCCATCAATGCTCACTACCTTTTTGGAGACATGCATGAAGCTGCTGTGCGACAGCAAGTCTGTGAAGGGGCTGTAAGAACTCATAACTAGATGTGATGGGACCGCGCTAGGAGAACTGCATGTAGTTCGAAAGCTCGGGAAGAACACAATGCGAACAGGAAGAGAGATGAGATTGATCGCGTAGATCAGGGAATACGAATTGGATCAAGTGATTTTGGATCTAGGATCGGATGCGAACGTCTTGCCAAAGAATACATGGGAGCGCATGGGTAGGCTTGCGCTGCAATGGTCTCCTATTCAATTGTGAATGGTGAACCAACAAAAGATCCTACCTATGGGAAGATTGCAGGGAATAACGGTAGATATCGAAGGTGTGAGTGCACTTGCAGATTTCGAAGTGATAGAGATTGTTGATGACAACAATCCCTATCCCGTGCTACTAGGAATAGATTGGCCCACTAACATGAATGGAGTGATAAATCTAAAGAAGCGCAAGATGATTTTTGAGAAAAAGTCACTGCGCGTAGTGGTACCTTTAGACTCTACGGAAGGATCGCGCTACACAGAGTCGGTGCGCGACTAGGACATCTATGACGATCTCGACTGTATCTACAAGATAACCACGTGGGAGCAGGACCGGGTAAATCCAACAGTGGATGGAAGACTCTCATGGGAGCGCGAAAGCTCCTGCACCTTAGATTCAGACAAGGAAATAGAATGATGGTAGAACCGGTTACATGAGGTAACCACGCTCAACTGCAACATGATGATAAAGTCATTGCACTACGTGGCAACAGAGGTAAGAGACCTACCTATGTATGATAGGTTGAGCGAGGTGGATGATTTCCTGAACAAATTTGAAAAATAAGTACCAGAACAACAGCAGTTCGATGCTCTGAAATGGGTACTGCGCACTACGCCCGCAAGGTGGTGGGATACGCACCAGCAGAATTTTGAGGACTGGCATGGATGCAGAAGGATGATGCACCTACGATTTGGGAAGCCTCAAATGCGGATGAAAGCCAAGTATGATGGACGAAACAGCCTGCACGCCCACCTGTCCAGATGGGTACAGGTGTATGTTGTGCAACCTGCATGAAGGCACACCGTCCGCACGGTAGCAAACACGATTGACGAGCAGGAACGGGCAATGCAATGGTGCGAACAACGACCAGGAAGTATGGTAAGACCAAGCATGCATAAGCGTATTCATGCAGAAGGCTTTGACAAAGTGTAAGAAGTATTAAACAGGGTCCACAATGCGAAACAGACTGGCTGGGACCTATGCTTACCAACGATTCTATGGGCGTATAGGACCACATCCAAGAACCTGACTACGTAGGCACTGCCAAGGCTGGAATATGAGACAAACGTTGTAAGCCCTCTAGTACTTGAATAACCTAATCCAACACTGGTAGGGACGACGGTTCGCAGAACCTTGGAAGCTGAAATCCAACAGGGAAACCTTAGACTCCAAGAACTTGAAGAGGACAGGGTATGGTTAAGAAAGAAAAACGCGTTGGTGGACGTGGAATCAAGAAGCTGGAGGACGAGATAAAGGAAGAGTTTATCACCGAAAAAAGTAGGATGGTAAGGCAATGTGCGCATGATCATACTAACAAGTTTGAGAAATATCGTTGTGAATTGAATAGTCTGATGCCTTGGCTTGGACCGCATATTGCTAAGCATAGTGACCAGGGTAGCGCATTGCAATTGGTGAAGTGCGCAATGCCGGCCATAACAATACAAGGTGGGGATTCTCTAGGAACCATGATGAAGGATAGGATGGAACTCCACACGGGTGGTGCGGCCACCTGACTAGCCAAGGGAAGGTTAGTCTTAGCACTCCAGGCAGTTGGAAAGGAGCACGGGACTATAGACTATTATGCCTGGGAGCTGCGTGGTATTGGAGATGCGTGCAGAAGTAAAGAGTCACAAGATCCTCGACCACACATGGGGGGCTGCGCTGTCGCGCGGGTTGGCTAGAAAGTGACCATTGAAGTCACTATTCATGATGGGATGCTTGACTTGAGGCCAAATGGAGCGGGCTGCAGGCATTTAAGATGCGATTTATGGGCAGGATTTGGGAAAATCTACCACCAAGAAAGCATTAATGAACTGGAATTGGGGGGAACGGTCGAATTTGAATTCAAAAAGCACTATAAAATACAAAGGGCTACCCAGCAAACAACACTTGGTCATTTGCGAATTGAGCGATTAAGTAGAAACCTGAGTGTTGTGAGCAGAGCGTTGATTGAGCCCCTGAATTCTCGAGTGATAGATTGCAGCACAGATACAATGACAACACTTAAGGATGGTATGGGGAAAGTAAAAGTGACCGCTGAGGAGGTCGTGCAGGCCCTAACTATGGGGGATGTTCTATAAGGTGCCGGGATTGTGGAAGAAATCTCGAAATCACCGGGCACGCCAAGACCCAAGAAGGATAAACAAGCAATGGCTCCCGTATGCGTGTCCCCACAGAACCCGCTGCGTAACAATCTGTCGATGGAGGAGAAAGGGAAAGCTGTCACTATAGAGACAGATGAAGAAGAAGAAGATTTGGAGGATCTTACCATCGTAGAAGAAGAATATGAAGGCATGGAGGTGGATACTTAGCCTAGGCACTCTGGGACAAAACTACCTGCCTATGTCCCCCCACGAAAAGGGAAGGCCAAAGTACCCAAGGACCTGGACGAGACCAAGATCTTGCTCCAGACCTCACCCTTCCCAGATGGCATTATGTTTGATAGCACGCACCTAGGCCATGTACCAACCATGAAATTCGAAGACTGGGACCTCGCTGACCACGAGAAGTTCCCTCACCTTGAGATTAGAAACCTCATGAAGCAGAACACCACAGGGGTGGTGACAACATTAGAGCTGTGGAAGTGGTTGCGCGGAGTGGAGAAGGCTGGGTTGCTGAACCTACTTTGGGTGTCGCATTTCCACCGTGCCCGAATAATCATTTTCTTCATCAGGTAGCTACTCTGCCTGGTGCATGATTGGTGCTTATGGCTGGAGGAGCCCATCCCAATCATGACAGTCTTGATTCATTGCGTCTCTCGGCTTCCATACAAAGGAGAAGATCCCGCGGCCATATCGGAAGGAAAGGGCAGTGATTTGGCCATTGCAGAGGCCATGGAGAAGAAGTACAAGTTGGAAAAGAAGAAGAGGGGCTAAGCCATCTCCAGCATCAAGGACAAAGCAGTACGTGTGGCAACCCAAATCCTCACAGGTAAAGTGATGCGCAAGTGCCGCGCAGACGAGGTACCTATGCCAGTGGTCGCACTGGCCGAGCAGTGCGCGGAGGGGGTCCAGTTTAACTAGTTCGAATTCCTCTGCACAAATATTTTAGAGAATTTCCGTGAAGCCTAAGAGAAGGGTAAAACCTTCCCCTATGCATGGCTGTTGCTGTCCATATTACTCATAGTAGGGGAATTGTTGGAGGACAGTCAATTCCCCATAGTTGATAGATATTTACCGAAGGCCGTGAAGTACGCTTCGCTCTGGGCCACGAAGGATTCTACAAGGATATGTGACAATAAGATCTTTTGGGTGCTCATGGAGATGAACATCTGAATGTGGATCAATCGTAAGTCGTGGTTGTCACCCACGGTTTACAACAGTCTGCAGAATTTAAGGCAAACATGCATAATATATATATCAGGGCGCGCAAGGATATGACAAAGTGGTGGAAAATGCTACCCTTTGTAGCCACTGACGAAGCCATTTTCAATGTCTTGGAGGCATGGCCTCTGGAATGGAGCGCCCCAGACATTGCAGAACTCGAGAGATCGGATGTGCAAAAGAAGAAAGATGATGCCAAGATGCGCATCACATAGTTGGCTGAAAAACGAAGGAAGGAAACAACAGCAACAGAAGTGCGGGCAGCACATGATGTGGCACAGAAAGCAGCTGAGCAGGTAAAGGCAGTAGCAGCAGCAGAACAGGCAGCAACCGCGAAGGTGAGTGAGGGCCAGACAATGCCTTCGTAGGGGCAGGAGGTAGAGGAAATATAAACAGAAGAAGGAGGTGCGGACCTATGAACCGTGTCCACACAGTTGAAGCACCAACACCCAGTAGAGCGAGCAGGATCGCGGAAGAAGTTCATGGCCTCGAAGTTGTCCATTGACCCGATCACCCTAATCGAGGGTGATCTGCATGACATCGACAAGGTGGTGCATGATGTCACAAATGAGGCTCTCTAGGATTTCATGCAGGAGCACCAGACTGTGCTGGGGGCCCTTAGAGCACAGTTGTAGGACTTACAAGCACGCCCCCTCCGGTTGGTACCCTTTTGACCAACCTCGCAGTTGGATCCACGATAGCAGAGCAGATGTTGTGCGTGTGGATGATGAACACAATAGTGTTGCCAGAAGGGGCCCTACTGACATCAAATGAGGACGACATGCTTTCGGTTAGCACGATGAAAGGTATTGGTGTGAATCTAGTTGCCCTTTCATGCGAGACATTATATCTATTGCAGGATGGGAAAACGACAAAGCTATGTGCTAGGGAGATCTGCGTGCTCCAAGTCCTCAGTGAGCAGAAGATAAATATGGAACAAGTCAGCTTGCAGTGTGACGAATCGGTGTCACAACATCAAAAACTAGTGCAGGTGATAGGCGACGCTTGCCGAAGCGTCCCGAAGCTAGCCATCTCAACAGATATACCAGTGGAGGTGCGGATCCATAGGTTAGCAGCTGGAGTGTTATAGATCCATTTGGGTACATCAAACCTGACTTACAGATCAGTACTATTAGGGCCTATCAAACCCTAATTCAGTTGTTACATGCCCTAATGAAGTCAACCATCAAAATGCCTCCTTCCCAAGAGATTCCATGATTGAAATCATCCAAAAACTGCCGCTAAGAAGATCAGTGCAGGCAGGCCTTTATCAGGGTGCAATGCAGTGCAGCCTAGTACACTTCTAGGGTGTATTGTAGTGCACTTGAGCCCTCTTTAGCTGGTGCTGGGTGAATTTGAGCAAAATCTGCATTGGTGTTTGGAATATTCTTATCCATAGGATGCCTCTAGAAGTTTCTCAAGTCTATCCACTCCTTTGGGCTCGAAATTGGATGAGGGAGCAAGTTGAGGAACATCAATCCCTTTATCCCTTCCTCCATGGAACTAAATCCTGAGTTTGGGAGGGCATTCATTATCACCATTTATGGCATAACTTCCTTCATTCACTTATAGAAAGACCACTCATTTAAGTGATTAGGGGCTGGAAATCATTGAATTATAGGGAGATGTTGTTAGTATGAGACTTGAGTTGGTTTCAAGTATTGTAATGATGTCAAAATGTCTTAAGAGGCTAATAAGCTACTACGATGGATAATCGTTCCCCAGTGGAGTCACTAATTTGTTTTTGGAGTTTTAGTGTCTTTGGATAAACGCCTAATCCCCTAGACTAGTAGCTAAGTCTAGAACAACAATGCAAAGCATTCTCTACTTTTTTCTATAACCAATAGATTAAATAAAGCAGTAAAGAAGCCTACCTGAAGCTTTCACTTACTCCTTATCTGCCTTGACCAATTCTTTCGCTCCTTTCCGTACTTAATTCGCTTGAAAAGTACCTGCGCATAGATAGAAGACAAAAACCGATCAAAGCATATGATAATGATCTATAGATTAAACATAAAATGGAATCAAGTGCATAATACACATATAAAAGCATCAATAAACAATACAAACATATGGAAAAAGCTTTGAATACTTTATTAGTAAAAGGAAGAGTTACAACCCAATTTGCTTAATTCAGTGTCACTCCTCTAGTTCAATCCCATCCTCTCCTCATAACAAGAAAGACATTTTGACATCATTACAATACTTGAAACCAACTCAAGTCTCATACTAACAACATCTCCCTATAATTGAATTATTTCCAGCCCCTTATCACTTAGATGAGTGGTCTTTTTATAGGTGAATGAAGGAAGTTATGCCATAAATGGTGATAATGAATGCCCTCCCAAACTTAGGATTTAGTTCCATGGAGGAAGGGATAAAGGGATTGATGTTCCTTATCTTCCTCCCTCATCTAATTTCAAGTCCAAAGGAGTGGATAGCCTTGAGAAACTTCTAGAGGCATCCTATGGATAAGAATATTCCAAACCCCAATGCATATTTCGCTCAAATTCGCCCAGCGCAGGCCAAAGAGGGCTCAAGTGCGCTACAATGCACCCTGGCAGTGTACTGGGTTGCACTACAGTGCACCTTGATAAAGGCCTACTTGCGCTGATCTTCTTAGAGGCAGTTTTTGGATGATTTCAGTCATGGAATCTCTTGGGAAGGAGGCATTCTGATGGTTGACTTCATTAGGGCATGTAACAAATGAATTAGGGTTTGATGGGCCCTAATAGTACTGATCTATAAGTCAGCGTTGATGTGCCCAAATGGATCCACGACAGCAGAGAAGATGTTGCACGTGTGGATGACGAACAAAATAGTGTTGCTGGAAGGGACCCTACTGACATCAAATGAGGCCAATAGGTTTTCGGTTAGCACGATGAAAGGTCTCAGTGTGAATCTAGCTGCCCTTCCACAAGACATTATATCTATTGCAGGATGGGATAATGGCAGAGCTATGCGCTAGGGAGAGCCGTGTGCTCCAAGTCCTTAGTGAGCAGAAGATAAATATGGAACAACTCAGCTTGTAGCGCAATGAATCAGTGTCACAACATCAACAACTGGTGCAGGTGATAGACGACGCTTGCCGAAGCATCCCGGAGCTAGCCATCCCAATAGATATACCAGTGGAGGTGCGGATCCACAGGTTAGCAGCTGGAGTCCGTGAGGCTAGGGAGGAAACAACAAAGGTTCAGCTAGAGCTGAATCTTTAGATCGCCAAGCTAAGGTTAAAGGCACAACCATTCACTCCCTTGGAAGTCAGAGAAAAGTTCGCTAGCGCTATCACAATGAGATTGGAGGAAATCGGAGGTGCAGTGCTAGACTGCACCAACATGTTGGAAGAATCACTTGAGGTCCTCACAACTCTGTAAGAGGGCCCCAACATCTAGCGCCTAGAGACAGAGGTGCGAGAACTCCAATAGCAGTATGATAGTGTCTGAGTAACTGCGCAGACATTGGTCCTCACCAAGCGGATTGTGAGGATGTAGCAACCTAAAGCACTGAAGGAGGAGGTGGACGTGGCACGACATAGGGAAGCAGTCCTAAAGTGCATGTCCAGCCTTGGATCAAAGAGGCCTTCACTATTACCGCAGACATCGAAGGCAAGCTTGCGCACATACATGGGATGCACACATTGATGCAGAGAAGCACTCCAGACACAGAGGTCTCAGAACAACGTATGCAACATATCCAACAAGCAGCAGCTCAGTGCACTGCTAACCTTCGCACAGTTCGAGAACAGTTGGAGGGACTCCGCGCAAAGATCACCGCGCCGATAGAGTGACTCGAGGGCGAGTCACGATGTTTGTGTTGGGGGTCTGTTGGGCATGGAATCCCCCCAAGGCATGTTTTGGGGCTCAAAGCCCAAGTTTTGACAGAATTTTGTTATAAAGCTCCGCGAATTGCGGGCGCGGGGCGCGAAAGTATAATAGAGTCACAGGGTTGTCTGCCCTAGTTTTTTAATATATTTTGGCTGGATAGACCTACCCACAGTTCGCGAACCATGGGATTGTATAAATAGAGAGAGGCTCTAAGTGTAAAAGAGAGAAGGATGGAGAAGAATAATAAGTCTAAGTGATTGAGTCGCAAGTGTAAAGTGTGTCTTTGGGTTGTAGAGTAGGAGAAGGCTCTACAGTTGAGTGCGCAGAGGCCTAGTAGTCCGCAGCTGAGTGAGCAGGGCAGAGTCAAGTCTGTAACCGAGGAAGAAATTAATAAAGAGAAGTTTTATCATAATTCTGTGTATCTGTTCTTGGGTTAATGCATGTTTGATATGATTTGCAAATATACTTTTTATTTATTGCGTGCACCTGTGTGAATGGTTTATATTGTTAAGTATAATTCAAGCACTCAAGTAGGCAAGGTTAATTAACTAACGTGGGAATACCAGTAAAGTCTTGGGTAATAATACAGAGTGCTACGTTCAGCCCCTCGGTAGGGCTGCGCAAAGGAAGTATATCAGGTTGTGAGGTAAGGGAAAGTGCACATAGTGACTTGCGCGCAGGGTCAAACCATAGACCACTTGAACTCATCAGACATCTATAGGGTGCGGAAACCTGGTTCTAGCACCCTCCCATACTACTTCGGGTGAGACATCACTCCACGCTCGGCGGACTGTTGCCGAAAGGGCCAGTAGTACTGGGATTTGTTTGGCTAAATTAACTTTGAACCTGGGTCAGGCCCCAAAATCCTGTTGGCATGGATCTGCTGCATACACTGTTCCAAGGCCTCTCTGTCCGAACTTCTTCTTTGCATTTGTGCCGGTATCCCTTGCATTTGTTTATAGTCCCACTGATCCAGGTGGATGTTGGTGGCCACCCACATATCCCACTTAGACCCCCACAACTGTCTCTTTCAGTTTTTCAGTTTCCGTAATTGCAGCACAATTTACTAATTTTAGCAGTTTTTCGAGTCCTAAACTTCCGGAGCCGTTTTGAGGCCCTAAATAACATTTTTTTGGAAATCTACTGCCAGTGATTTTTCATTCAAAAAATTGCCTTTTCCGTCGTAGTCCTTAGAGAGATCTTTCCAAATGGCTATCATGCGCGTCAAATGGAGATAATATGACCAATTCGCGATCCCGGGAAGTTGGCTATCAACTCACCCCAACGAGGCCCACAAACTCTTGGTGTTACATCTCCTCAGGTTAGGGTTTTGGTTGTTTAGGGTTTTCTCTTATTGTTCAATAATAAAAAGGCCCTTGAGCCTCATTGTAAGACAGTTCAGAGGCATGTAGCCACCACATCTCTTCTCAGAGATAAGCTACCATCGCCCTAGCTGGTTTATTTCCATTACTATTTGTAAGCATATTTCAGTATTTTACATTAATGAAATGAAGTATTATTTCTGCTGCATATCTGTTTTATGGTTATCTCTGTAATTTGTTGTGTTCCTGTTTAAGTTCGGATCACCCACGCCTTTGTCCAAATCCTTGGAGCGTGAAGACTATTCTTCCGCCGGTTAGTCAGATAGTCGGGCCACTCGTGTAGGGCTTCAAGCGGCTGCCATTCACTTTGCCTGGGAAAGGCTCTCCATTTAGTTTGACTAGCTGTACTGCACCTCCATCTGTGACCTCCTTAACCACGTATGGTCCTAGCCAATGCATTCTGAACTTTCCCGGGAATTTTTCAAACTTACTGTTATACAGTAGCACTAAGTCATTTACCTTGAAGGTGCACAACTTAACATGGTGAACGTGCCAGGCCTTTTCACGCTGCTTTTGTACTTGCTGATGAAAATCAACCAAGAACCATTCCTCCTCAAGTTCTTCTAATTGCGCGAGCCTTTCTTCCAGAGCTTCGCGGTCTGTCATACTTGTGAGCGCCGCTATGCATAGACTAGGTACAATATACTCGATCGGCATGACAGCGTCCATGCCATAAACTAACCAGAAAGGTATCTGTCCTGTCAGTTTTTTGCACGTTGTCCTATAAGCCCATAGTACTACAGGTACGTGCAGGTCCCAATTGCTTCGTTGTGCGTTGCACACTTTGGTTAGCGCAGTCTCCAGTATTTTGTTGAATGCTTCTACTGTCCCATTGGCTTGTGGGTGATACGGTGTGCTTTTTTGATGATACACCTGGAACTCTTCTGTGAGCGCGCTGATGGTTTCATTCAGGAAATGTGTACTGCGATCACTCATTAAGATTTTCAGACAGCCAAATTGATTCAACACGTGTTCAAACAAAAACTTCGCAGCCATGGAAGCCATGTAGTCTTTGATCAGCTGTGCTTCCACCCAGTGCGTCAGGTACTCCGTCGCGGTGATGATGTATCGCACGCTTGTTTTTCCTTGGGGTTTGATAGGTCCCACAAAGTCGATTGCCCACTTTTCGAAGGGCTGCAATGTCATTTGTGGATTCAAAGGCATTTCGTCCCTTCGCGATGGTTTACCAGTCCTTTGACATATATCGCAAGCCTTACAGTGTGATTTTGAATCTTGATGAAGGGTTGGCCACCACAACCCTGCATGGAGAATCTTTTGTGCGGTTGCTCGTCCTACATAGTGTCCTCCTGTAGCGCCCCCATGTGCTTTTGCAAGGATCTGAATTCATTCAAATTTAGGTACGTACCTTCGCAATATCTCATCATTTCCCATTTTGTATAGGTGCCCCGCGATGACAGAAAAATCCGCCGCACGCACCACCAATTCCTTCTTCTGTTGGACGGAGTATTCCTTCAGTGCAGTCCCTGTTGTTAGAAAGTGGATTATATCTTCAAAGTGTCCGTCTGTGACGCGCACAACAAAGAGCTGTGCGTCAGGTAATCCTTCCTCCAAACTAGTAGGTTCCTCGCCCGTCTCAATACGCGACAAGTGATCTAGTCCTGCGTTCAGGCGTCCAGGTTTTACCACGACCTCAAAGTCATATTCTTGGAACAATAAGAGCCACCTACATATGCGCCCCCCAACACAGGCTTATTGACCAAGTATTTTAGCGTGGAATGGTCTGTATACATCTTGAAATTTCCTCCTAGCAAATAGTGCCGATATTTTTGGAGTGCGTACACCATAGCCAATCCCTCACGCTCGATTGTGGAATAGTTCTTTTCGGCTTTGGACAATCTACAACTTGCAAACGCAATAGGGTTATCCGAGCCCTCTCTGCCCTCTTGTGTTAGCCGCATCTGAGGCGTCCCAAACCACATGCACATCATCCTTCGACATTTGCGCCAGTCTTCAAAACTTCTTTGAGGTGTACCCCACCATATTGCGGGTGTAGTGCGCAGTACCCATTTTAGAGCATCGAAACGTTGCTGTAACGACACTTCTCTTTCAAATTTGTTCAAGAAATCATCCACCTTTCTCAACCCATCATACATAAGCAAGTCTCTTACCTCTATTTCCATGCAACGCAATGACCTTGTCATCATGTTACAGTTGAGCGTGGTTACCTCGTGTAACCGGTTCTGCCATTGTTCTATTTCCTCGTCCGAATCTGAGGTGCAGGAGCTTTCACGCTCCCACGAGAGTCTACCATCTGCTATTGGATTCACCCAGTCCTGCTCCCACGTGGTTATCTTGTAAATATAGTCTAGATTGTTGTCACTATCATTGTCGTGCACCAGCTCTGTGTAGCGCGATCCTTCTGCAGGGTCTAAAGGTACCACTACGCGTAGTGACCTTTTATCAAAAATCATCTTGCGCTTCTTTAGTTTTATCACTCCATTCATGTTAGTGGCCCAATCTATTCCCAGTAGCGTAGGATAGGGATTGATGTTTTCAACAATATCTATCACTTCGAAATCTGCAAGCGCACTTGCACCTTTGATATATACCGTTATTCCCTACAATATTCCCATAGGTAGGATCTTTTGCTGGTTCACCATTCGCAATTGAATAGGAGACCACTGTAGCACATGCCTACCCATGCGTTCCCATGTCTACTTTGGTAGGACGTTCACGTCTGATCCTAGATCCAAAATCACTTGATCCATTTCATATTCCCCAATCTGCGCGGTCAATCTCATCTCTCTCCTTGTTCGTGTTGTGTGCTTCCCGAGCTTTTGTACTACGCGTGGTTCTCCTGGCGCGGTCCCAGCAAATCTAGTTATGAGTTCTTGCAACTTCTTCTCAACATTGTTGTCGCGCAATAGCCTCATGCATGTCTCCAAAAAGGTAGTGAGAATTGATGGGTCCATTTCCGGTTCCAGTTTGTCTTTACTACCTAAAGTGGAGGCCTCCGCAAAGCTCTACTTAGCTTCCATGAATGTCTCCTTAGCACACTCCAAATCAAATTCTGGTTCCTTTTTTGGAGCCTTGCGAACCCATGCACTCTCTTCAAGCTGCTTACCTTTGTCATGTCCTATCATGATACCACTTCGGAGCATGATATTTACATTCGGGTCTTCCTTGCACGGCTCAGACCTCATCATTTTCAGGTTCTGAGTAGAGGGAGGTTGGAGTGTTCCTTTATCGCGCAGCCTCATTATCAGCGTGGGACAGTCCTCTGTCTCATGATCAAACTGGGTACAATATAAGCATGATGGTCTCGTCAGATTTGTACAATCGTGGGCATAATGCCTCGGTCCTCCACAATCGTAACATATTAGTTGTCTGATACCTCTTCCTGGTCCCATTCCACCTCGACCTCATTCGCGCCCCTGAAATCCAGTGCGCACCATCCCTGCATTTTTATCGAGGGCCCTATTTCAGTCTGAACTCTGTAGGTAGGAGTCCGATCCATCATCAGTTCATAACTTCTACAGGTGCGCTCATCATGGCCTACTGATTTACAGAAATTACAGAACAACTGCTTGGAACTCTGCGTATACTTCTGTAATAGATGGCAGTTATCTGTAGCATACTTCCCTCCTATCTGACAAATCGCACACCATAATGCAGGTGCCGTGCTCGGTCCTTCTTGTGCCTCTGGTCTCAATGGCATTATCCCTCCTCCTGCCAAGTACTTCGCGAAGACTGGACAATGGTCCTTGTCATGTCTCTGACCCTTGCACTTTATGCACCATACCTCCTCGCGCGCTTCTGGGCGAGCTATCTTGTCTTGTTTCAAACTCTGCATCTCAATACACAAGTTTTTCAACTGCGCGTGGAACTGTTGAAATCCCAAGTTAGGATCTCGTATCAGGGTCTTATGCAGTCTCATTGCGATATCCAAGGCCTCGGCCTGAGTGGATAGATTCTGCTGCGACAACGCATTCCTTAGATGCGGCGTTAGTGATGCTACAAACCATGCACGGTGTTTCCCATCTGTCAAGGTCATGTTGGCTTCACGAATCATACCCTTCAGTCTCCGATCTAGCTCCCAGGGGGTCTCTCCTGGAAGCATCGCAATTTCCTTAAATCCAATAATTGACTGTGTCTCTGCTTTTGGCCTGCTAAATTCCTATTTAGTGCAGCTTGGATATCTGCGATCCCTACGTTTGGGTTGTCACAGGAATTCTTAATATATCGGGTCAGTGCGTGGTCCTACAAAGCACTAGCTAGCGTTGCTTTCTTTATATTGTCATCCGTGACTCCCCACGCTTCCCATACAACCCTTACCACGAACCAAAATTGGTCAGGGTCTTCATTCCCTACTCCTTTGAACACCGACAATTTTATCGCGCTTGTCATATTGAACTGTGGTGGTGGCAGAGGTGGTGTGGGCGAATATGGGGGTGAAGATGGTGAAACTGGTGGTGGTGTAGATGGAAGTGGTATGCACGGAATTCGCTACTTTATCAAACTGATCGCACTTCTTGGTGAGACCTTCGCGAGCTCTTCCTCGCTTTCTTGCGGAGGTGAAATCAAGGGGCTAGTTTCTAGTTCTGCGCTACCTTTGTTTTTGTAGATCCTCCCACTTCGCGTAGCCCCAAACATCAATTTATTCGCATAACCTGCTTTTCACATAGTAACATTCTAATCCAAGTGTTCAAAGATTTAACGTACTTACCTCGCGGTCCTTTGTGGAAGAGTCGTTCTACCTCGCTATAGTTGACTAAAGTATCTACCGTGAACTCGATGATAAATACCCCTATAATTCAATTGAGCTAGTGATCCACAACGTGCATGATCTTATCTTCCGATGCTTCCAGTCTGCGCACCAACTCTGGAGTCCACACCTTCCTTGATTGTCTGCTAGCTTTGCAATCCACTCGTACAACTCAGAGGGGAAGGATGCAAAGAAAACTTCGTGGATTTCTGTATATAAGTACCAATATAATCACTCTTCCTTCGATAATCGCAGGTTCCTGTTTTCCTGCGTCGCGAACTTGTGAATCTTCCTGTCCAACCACTCTTCAATTCCTTTCTTTGTCAGATTCCAGTGATACGACATTAGACATCTCTTATGTAGATTCCGGTCCTGGCAACGGAACCATTTTTTGGCTTATTGGGGCATGACCCAAGTTCAGAGTTAATTTAGCCAAACAAATCCCGGTACTACTGGTCCTTTCAGCAACAATCCATGGAGCGCGGACTTAGGTCTCACTTGAAGTAGTATGGGAGGGTGCTAGAACTAGGTTTCTGCATCCTAGAGATGTCTGAAGAGTTCAAGTGGTCCGCGGTTTGACCCTGCGCACAGGTTGCTTCACACACTTTCCCGTACCTCGCGGCTCGATATACTACCTATGCGCAACCCTACTCAGGGGCTAAACACTGCGCTTTTGCATTATTACGCAAGACTTTACTAGTATTCCAATGTTAGTTGATTATCTTAGCCTACTTGCATGCTTTAAGTTATACTTAACAACATAAACCATTCATACAGGTGTGCACAGTAAATAAACAGTATATTTGCAAATTATATCAAACATGCATTAAACCAAGAATAGATACACAGAATTATGATAAAAATTCTCTTTATTAATTCCTTCCTCAGTTACAGACTCGACTCCGCCCTGCGCACTCAGCTACAGGGGTCCACTCACTCAGCTGCGGACTACTAGGCCTTTGCGCACTTAGCTGTAGGGGTCTGCGCACTCAGCTGCAAACTACTAGGCCTCTGTGCACTCAGTTGCAGAGCCTTCTCCTACTCTATGACCCAAAAACACACTTTACACTTGTGACTCAATCACTTAGATTTGTTATTCTTCTCTATCCTTCTCTCTCTTTTACACTTAGAGCCTTGCTCTATTTATACAATCCCATGGTCCGCAGACCATGGGTAGGTCTATCTAGCCGACATTACATTACAAAACTAGGGCGGACAACCCTGTGACTTTATCATACTTTTGCGCCCCGTGCCCGCAATTCGCGGAGCTTTACAAGAAAATTCGGTCAAAAGTTTGGCTTTAAGCCCGAAAACATGCCTTGGGGGGATTCCATGCTCAACACAATATTTGAAAATCAAAGTCCAAAAATACCCTGCATGCAAGATTTTTTGGGCTGTAGCAAGCCTAGATAGATGACCACCACAAGATACACTGTGGCAATCATTCAATACTAACTCAACTTCTTCTAAGGTTAAGAAGCATTTAAGGATTGAATCAACCCCGCGACGATATAAAGTGTCACCGTAATAACATAAATTTTCGTTAAGTGATGCAATTTTCTTCGCTCATCCTTTGAAAAAGTGAGGGGAAAGTTATAAGTCTAAAGATATATTATAATATCTCCATACCAAGGAACTTGTGAAGAAATAATGAAAAGATGTTCATCAGGGAATGATTCCTCATAAACTATTTCTTCTTCATAAGGTAACTCTGAGATTAATTCCACAAATACTAAATATTTCTTAGATTTGGCTGACATGAACTCAAGATCAAATTCTTGTAAAATAAGAATCCATCTGTTATATTTTCCCCCAATCACTCGCCTACCGAGAACAAAATTAAATGGGTTGAGAGCTGCTAAGACAAAAGTTTTTCTATGCAGAATATAGTGTCTAAGTCGCTGGACAACATGAACAACTGCCAAAGCTAATTTTGCTGTAGGAGAGTATCGTAATTCAAGACCTACCAAGCCTCGAATCAGATAATAAATCATGTTCTCATGGGGAGCATCGTCTTCTTGAACCAGAACCATACCGATGGTTGATTCTTCCGTAACGGGATATAAGAGGAAATCACTGATATAATCGGGTGGAGTTAGTAAAGGAGCAGAGGTCAATGATTTTTTCAAAGCATCAAACGAGCACTGAGTGAAATCATCCCATAGAAATGGAACTCCTTTCTTTAACAATCTCATAAATCCCTTTGTAATCTCAACGTAATTGACGATAAATCTCCTCAAGAAATTGGCTTTTCCTTGGAGACTTTGAAGTTGACGGATGGTAGACGAGGGAGGCAACTGAAGTATTGCCTCAACCTTGAAAGGATCTACATGAATCCCTTCAATAGATACTATGAATCCCAATAACCGACCAAATGTGACAACGAAAACACATTTATTCAGGTTCAATCAGATTTTATAAAAATGACATTGCTAAAAAACTAATCGAAGATAATCAATTATCTTTTGAGAACGAGTAGCTAGGTCATCCAAATAAGCTTCGATGATATGCTTGATATCATGGAAAGTGTAGGACATGGCTCGATGAAAAGTAGCTCCAACATTTTTAAGGCCAAAAGGCATCTTTTTGTATGCAAAAGTACCCCAGGAGCAGATAAAAGCTATCTTATGCTGATCTTTAGGACGAATAGTAATTTGATAATAACTCGAGAAACCGTCCATGAAGGAGAAAATATCATTTCCCACACATTCATCGATAATCTGATTAATAAAAGGTGTGGGGAAATTATCTTTTGCACAAGCCTTATTTAAATCCCTAAAGTCTATGAATACGTGGATCGTTCCTTATTTTTTATGAATCGAGACTGGATTTGAGACCCACTCAGTCAAACGAACGGGGTATATGAAACCTGCCTTAAGCAGCTTCTCAACCTTGAATTTGATAGCTTCCACTTTCTTAGGGTTTACCGGCCGAAGCTTTTGCCGTATGGGCTTTGCATTCACGTAATTCTTGATCTCATGCTGGACTATTGATGGATCAATTCCAAACATTTCCTTATAATACCAAGCAAACATATCACATAAATCTTTAAAAAGATCGGTATAGATTTGAATCTCTTCAAGGGAGCATTCAACTTTGATGAAAACATTCTCAATTATATTGGGATTCCTAGATATGTTCATCGGACTAGTTTCGGAAAAGATGTTACCTTTGGCAAAAAACCTGTGCTGGAGCCAAAGGGTTTAAAATTGTGTGAACATCACCAGTCGATGAAGGACTAGAAAAACTTAATTCAATTTCACGTAAGACTAGGAGAAAACATGACTGATGATGTAAATCATCCCATTGTATGTCTATACCCATCATTGCTTCTAGGATTGCCTCTTCAGATGGTAAAACAATATCAAGGCAGTCCATAGAAGAAGTAGAGTCAAGAGTCCAAGCTAGAGCCACATCTCTATCCAAATACGCCTTTGAAAGAGGATTAGGATCATAATATGTAGTATTAACTATAAATTGATAAGAAATTTCAGCTGCAGACATAGGATATGCCATTCCACCCACTTGCCCTACTTCTAATGTGGTGGTAGAAGAAGGTAAGGGCCAAGGATTTGAAAAATAATGAGTTATGAAGAACTCTCTTGGAGTAGGGTCCTTGGATGATGAAATGGAATTTATTTGAGCAATAGGAGAAGGAATATCAAAGGTACCCATCAATTAGGAATACATTCTGAGTCCTAAATTCTCAACATCTTGCTCGGGATTATTCACCAAGGGAATGAAGGAACCAGAGGATGCAATGGATTCTTTCGGAGAATACTCCATTTGATCAACAATAACAATTTTCCCTTCATGGGGAAAGAATAGGATTTGAAATAATGATGATACAATGGCATCCATTTCATAAATCCAATTTCATCCCAATAGAAGATTATAATCCAAATTTGCATCGACTATTTCCACCTCGATATTGACCACCTTGCCCCCAACACAGATGGGAAAGGCTGGAATAATTCCATGTGGCCTATGAGAATGACCATCAAATGCAGTCAAGAGAGTAGGTGAAGGAACAACTTGAGGAGATCTGATAGCTTTCCAACATGCAATAGACATGACACATGTGGAAGCTCCCTCATCAACTACAGTTCGAAAGATATTGATCTTTTGATATGTAGATTTAATTTGGAAAGCCATGTGATGAGGTAATCTCTTCTTAATATTTGACATGTCAAATGTAACAATAAGAGAGTTTCTTAGATCTACTACCCTGATCACAGTGAGTATCATACTCCTTTGTGATGGACATGACTGGAGTACCTCTAACACAAACATCGCACAAGGGATTTGAGCCAGATATTCAACAATGGAGTAGTTCTGGGCAGCCCTAACATTAGGGTTAATCATCGAATGTTTTGCAGATCCTTTCAACATCTGAGGTATAGACTCAACTACGAGCCTCTCAATATGGAGTGGCTTTGGAACATTGGGAGTGGCCTTAGCCTTAGAGGATTCCGGTTCACCATAATCATGTGATCTTGTAGCAACATCAACATGAGAACTCATCATCCATAAATTTGATGTATTTTCCCCTTCCTGGTTTCCCCCTGTGGGGTTTCCAGTATTAGCATTTGCGGCTGCGAACATTTGTTGCCCTTGGGGAAAAGGGTTAGTTAGAACAACCTAGGAGCTAGAAGAACCCTGCTGTATTAACAAGTGTTGAGCATCCCGAATCTTAGGGAAAAGATGAGTTAAATGGTCTCCATTTCACAATTTGCAAGGAAACTTAAATTTCTTTTTGGACTCCTTTTTACCATAATCATGTGATCTTGTAGCAACATCAACATGAGAACTCATCATCCATAAATTTGATGTATTTTCCCCTTCCTGGTTTCCCCCTATGGGGTTTCCAGTATTAGCATTTGCGGCTGCGAACATTTGTTGCCCTTGGGGAAAAGGGTTAGTTAGAACGACCTAGGAGCTAGAAGAACCCTGCTGTACTAACAAGTGCTGAGCATCCCGAATCTTAGGGAAAAGATGAGTTAAATGGTCTCCATTTCACAATTTGCAAGGAAACTTAAATTTCCTTTTGGACTCCTTTTTACCCTCCCCAATATTATTACTAGGTTTGGTCGCATTATCCTTCCCATCCTTATCTTTTTTCTTACCAGATCCCTTTTTATTCCCATCGGGTTGTTGATTCTTTTGGGGTTAGAAGATTGGACATTGTTAATAGCTGAATTTTGAGAAGGCATAGGAACTGACGAAAATTCCTAAATTAAAGAAGCAATTTGTAAAGAAAACTGTAGCAATTGACTTAGTAGGTTAGCTGTGCTATTATCGATCGATCCAAAAATTCTGTCGGAATGGGGACCTGACTTCGGTTTGGCTAAATCGATCTTGGATCGAGGAGCACTAGGAAAAATATTTTCAAGAATCCCATACTGAGAATATATTAGTTCTAATTGCTGGGCTCTAAAGATAGCCTGTTCTTTGGTGAATACTTCAGAGAGTGATACATCCTTAGAAATTTATGGCTGTAAATATTTTAAAACCATTTGAGAAGGAATTCATTAGGAATATAGGCTTTGATGAGCCTCTTCCTTCTCCGCCATTCCTGAATATGGTTAGAAATGTGATTTGCCTTATCCTGTTGGAAACTAGCCAATAGCTTAGTTCTAGTATCATATCGAACAGACAACTGAAAATGGTTCAAAAACATAGTAGCCAATTCACCAAATGAAGCAAAGGTACCCCCATTAAGCTCTATATACCATTTAGCAACATTTCTAGTTAAGGTGCGTTGAAACAATCTCAACTTGATTGAATCGTCAATTAGGGAGTTAGATGAACACCATAAATGGAATGTTGTTATATGGTTATCCAGATCCTCCCCATATTTTCCTTCGAACTTTGCAATATCCGATGGAAGTTTGGTGGGAACCGAAGGCCAAGCCAGAGTATATCGGATTGGATCATTCGTCAATTTTGAGAGATCTGGCAAATTTAGGGTTGCTAGGAATGGTAAGCACGAAGGAGCTTGAGAATTCCACCCACTATGAGAAGGATTCCCAAAATTTTGAAAAGAATATCCTAGATTTGTAGAGGCACCAGGTTGCTAAGGATTATTCATAGAAGAAATTGAACCGTAAGAAAAACCTTGTGGTCCAGAAAAATTCAGAGTTTGACCAACTCCTGTAGAAAAGTTACCATAACCAGGAATATTCCCCCCAAGAGAAGTATTCAAGGGAGAGGAGAGCCCTCGGTAAGGGTTCCATGCATCGACGAATGGAGAATAAGCCTGAAAGGAACTTACAGATGAGTAAGGCATGTTCCACTAATGACCAAAAGAAAACTGATTCCCGATTCCTAAACCACTAAAAGAAGGGTTAGTCCATCCTTGAAAAGGATTATAACTTTGACCTTTGCAGGTCCTTCATTCGGGTAGTTCCAGCCAGGGTTCAAACCCTCTACAACTCCTCACGATCTTTGAACCTACAAAACAACCAATTCAAAGACGCACAGTAGCATATAGATAAAGAATTATAGTGAAATCAACTTTATAACATATAAATAGATGGTTAGTTATATATTGAAATAGTCATTCATACATAAACCATAACAATAACATCAGATGCATGAACAAAGTTGATATCAGGAAAAAAAACAATGTTTCTTTTATTACAGATAACTATAATCAAAACATAGAAAGAGTTCACTTGAGTCTTCCTCTTTCGGCTCCAAGCGGAACCGTCCTCCAGGTCTGTCCAGTCCCGGTCTTCAAAAGGCTCCTTCCATAACCAACACAAGGATATCTCCCACAAGTAAAAGGATATCAAATCTCAAGGAAACAAGGGTTTCCTGAACTTGGGGAAGTGCTTGAAGCATAGGGATCTTCAAACTTGATCAGGGGATAATCTCAACAGAGTAATTCTCTATTTTCTCTCTCCCTTAAGGCCTTCCCATTGAAGTCTTTTTATACTTCTCCCAAAGTAGTTTTTTAGTTGGGAAACAGTTGGGAACAATTGGGCCATGGGCACTAATAGGTAATCAATAGGTGAAACCCATGATCTCCACCCATAATTAAGGAAATTTGATTTTTTTAAGTGTTTTAAGACATATACGCGGGTTGGGTATAGACTGACCCATGTGTACACGCGTTTAATACATGGCAAAGTCGTGTACAGGGAGTAAAACACTGTTTTTTGAACATTTGGACCAAGTCTGGAAGGAGGGGTTGCCCTAGGCCATAAACCAAGCATCACAAATACATAAGGTGGTATTTGGAGGTATAACAAGTGGAGAAAGAAAGAGATCCCAAAGAATGATTATAATGAGGTATATGACTACTTCCAAAAGTAAAACCCTGAAAAGAGGCTCAACCACTAGCCATAGAAACAGGGGATGGGATGGACAAAGGAACCAAGGGAATTGCATTATAAGGCATCCCAAAGGGGAAGGAACCAGTGTGGGAAGTAAAATATTGGGTGCCCCCACTCAAATATGGAATGGAGGTAGAGCCAAATATTGCAGTACTAGGAGTGATAGTAGATATAGAAATAGTAGCTCCTCCTTGAACTGAAAGAGGAGTATGCTCACTGGTAACACTCATAGCCAAATTCGTGCTCCCAGAAATGGCCATCGAAGGAAAAGGATGATAAAAACTAGGGCTTTCCGGCATATGAGTCTAGGTCCCAACATATAATAGAACATCTAGATAATTAGGAGGAAGAGGTGAAGAAGGAGTCACAAGGGACTCAAGAATCTCTTCAACCTCAACTTTGTCTTCCGACTGGAAGAGAACCCTAGAAAGGATAGGAGTATCCCTATCCAAATCACGACTTGCACTAGGTCTACCCTGTGAAACTATAGCTTGATGCAGAGGATCAATCTCCAATGTGTTCACTGCTACTGATTGAAGATCACCAGTAGAATCGATCCTATGCCTTCTAGAAGAAGGGTCAACACTCATAGGTGAAAGCCCATGAAGCCTCTTGGACCGACGAACTAGTCGATCAACCACTTTTAATTATTATGAGAACTTGTAAAGATTCAAAAAATTATAAATCTATGTCAGTCTAGGAGCAAAGCGAACTCACTGCAATGTCCCTAAAGACGCAAACAATCAAGCTACTTTCAGGTATTTCCGCTTTGGGTGATTAGTACCGGACACCAAAATACAAGAAATCAAAATGAAGGAACTTCCGAAGGTAGTTTGGGATAATTACGGCCCAATCCTACCAGCAAAGGTAACATAAACAATTACGTGGACCTCCAATCAAAATCCTTTGCTGGTGCAAGTACCCAAGCTTCACAAGGGCACCCTCTAGAAGTACTAATGAGAGTTATACAATGTTTGCCTTAGTTACCACAGGTATTCCCCCCCACAGTCACCTATGTGGTCCTTAGGAAAGGCAACTAAGGTCACCAGTTCGTATCGAGAACCGGACAGAACAATCTTTGGTCAGAATCCAACAAGTCAGAGAGGGGGTACCTCTATTTTCTGCATTCACTCACCCTCATTGTTAACTCCTAGAAGAGAAGAGAATTCTTGGTCAACTTCACGACACTTGATTTCACTCTTTTACTTAACTTCTATGTTTAGAGTGGCCTTAGAGAGTTAACTCTCCACTCACCGATTACAAGGCCCTAAATGACCTAAACTAGTTGATGTTACTATGACAAATAAAAAAATTCTGATTCATTTTAATTTTAGTGCTTTATTTGAATGGATTTTCTTAAGTTAGGGGTAATATGGAAGTGAAACTTTATGATGTTATGGACGTAAAATAAATCAATAGAAAACCTTTATACATGCACATGCAACTTTTTTCTTCAATGAAAGAGATTTCTACAAGGTTCTATGAACAACTTATGAAAGCAATTTTTTTTTTATTATTTTATTATTTTTATTTTTATTTTTTCAAAACACGCTCTCACACACTCAAAATCTACCAAAAGACTAAAAATTCTTACAGTGCAACTATCCTAATGCAAACTAAAATGCTTAATGCAATATTCTAAGGACTACTCTTAAAACAAGCAAATGTGTTTCTCAAAACGATCAAGAGGCCAAACTTGACAAAAGGAAGAACAAATTCAATCACAAACTTTTCCAAAAATCAAGTGAATTCAACCTAATGAAAAGACTTCACACTTGCTCTAAATGATAAGAAGACCAAAAACAAAACCAAAAAGGAAAAATAAAGGCAACAAAACAATGTTTTTACCTTTTTCTTTTTAAGGACACAAAGAGTTTTTGAGAAAACAAAAACTACTAAAGGCTTCAAGATCAAATTCAAGCATAAAGAACCTCAAATTTCACAAGCCACCGAAATCATAAGCATGATAAGACTTAAAGTGAAAAGAGGCTACAAACTCAAACAAAATGATCTAAAGAACGACATACAAACTCCAACAAATAAGAAAGATTTCAAGAAGACCAAGAAAATTTTTTAAGATTTTCAAGAAAGACTTTCCAAAAAACCAAGAAAAAACCAAAGATGTCAACTTTCAAGAAAGCAAGGTAAAGCAACGAAAGGGCTGGGTTATAACGAATTGAAACCAATTCTCTATTCCAAAGGCTCATAAAAATCAAGAAATTCACTGAGAAGCCTTGAACCCAAACACATAAACCAACACTTTACCAAAAAGAAAACCCTAGGTTAACTAGGTCTTTTCACAAAGAGAGATAGGAAACTAAAAATCTGAAAGAAGCGGGAGTCTCCTAGACAATCAATGACTAAACAAAAGCAAGAAAAATCAGGCAAAACCCTTTACTAGACTCAGCATTTGAAAATTTCATTCAAAACCAAGCATACACGATTGTGCAGTGATAGACACACATGTATACACGACTGTTCTCAAGGAAACACGCGTAGACACGTGTTTCTTTGGACAAAAGAACATGTATACATGACTTTGTAAACTAAAACTCGCGTATAGAAAAGTCAGCAAAGAAAAATAAAAAAATTAGGCCTGATCTAGAATATTAGACTTTTTTCCCACGTTGCAGACAAGTCAAAGATACTGGAAAAACAAGAAACTGAATAAGAAGGCCCAGATCAAGAAAGAATCTAACCAAACTAGGAAATACTAGCAGTATTCCCTAGTGGAGTCACCAATTCTATTACGAGAATAATACACCCTAGGGTATCGGTTGAGTAACCGAATAGAGCAAAGGTAATACACCAACAAGAAGCAAGCAAACAATCAGTCTTAATGCATAACTACTAAATTAGGAAGAAGAGATATTACTCGAAGGTCCTGCTGGTGAAATTATATGTGTTATAGTTTCCAAAATTAAATTATCAATCAGGGGTCATAAGACTTAGAGGCACAGGCGCAGGTAACGCAGGATCAGAGCATCTAACCTAACTTAATATCAAATTCCTATTTCAGAATTAAGTACAAAATGAAAAGGATTTTAAACTAATGATATCTCAAGCAATCGAATTATAAAACTCAAAGCAATTGAAACAAATGACATGTAAGGAAATGGAACTTGTTGACACCTAATCCGAAACGGATGAGGTGAAGCTGGACAGTCATCTAGAAGATGAACTGATCCGTTTTGTGTATGTATAAATAATAGTTGTCTAATGAATAAAATCACCAGTTGTTTCTTGCGCTCATTAATTTCTGAGCTAACCTGGCCTGACATGGTATCGGAGCACAGGTCCCAGAAATAACTCCTGCCTCTGCCAGGTTTCTGCTGCCTCATGAAACCTCTGTCCTGAGACTGCGTGCTTCTGGCGGTGTTCTGAGCGCCTCTGGCATGACAGAATATGGTGCGGTGAGCGTGGAATGCGCTGTTGAATGTAAGCTCTATGCGTTGATGCGTTTCTGCTGTCGAACCATGGTAAAAGACTATCCCTGTCCATTCAAACAAAACTGATATCAAGAAGTCTATGGTGACTGCCTTTTTTTTCTTGAAGAAAGACTGCATTGTATTGATTTTATGAAGACTGCGTTCAAGATTCTGCGTTTTTATAATGGTGGCTGCGTTCTTAGTTTAATGAAGACTGCGTTTTTATGAAGACTGCGTTCCACATCCTTATGCACAATGATTTTATGAAGACTGCGTTCAAGATTTTGCGTTTTTATAATGGTGGCTGCGTTCTTAGTTTAATGGAGACTGCGTTTTTTTATTTCTGCCAAATTCCTGTCATCCTCAGTCTTCGAGTGATTCTCGCTCCCTGGTGCGTATGAACGCCCGTTCTGCGTTTTTTGTTTTGGTGTGTTTGAAAACCGGTGTGGAGACTAGGTCGAGGCGTTACAAACTATTGCGGTACGAGAATTGAACGTTGTACATTGAAGCTAGAGATGTGTTCAACTCACAATACTCTTCCCACAATTTGTAGTCATTTGCAATCGTTGGCATCTGTAACCCATCCACACGCAGGCCCACGACCTGGAATGCAGTGATATGAGAATGCACAACTGTTCGTATGTGAAGTTCCAAGTATATGTCTTGTACCTTGAATGGTTTTTAAAACACCGTGAATGCTGTAGACAAGTCTTTGAAGGCCGTATGTTGTGATGCATTGTTGTTTTATATATGAGAGTTTTATTGCGCTACTGTCATAACAGTTTGTGCATTGATTATATTGACGGAGATAGGCAGGGGATCTTCGTTTGATAGTTTGTCTGGATTAAAGAGAAGAAGATGGCATATAGTGCCATGGGCAGTTAGATATTTTTGTTGCTTAAGGTAATTTAAGATACCTGATTCAGGCGCACGTGGCCATCATCTGGCCATAAGGTTCTCATGAAGACAAGCAACGCAGAAGCATTGCAGAGATGAATATTACCATAATTAAAATTAAGTTTTGTATGCTTTCTGGCCTTCTTCTTGTTCTGATTATGATTTTTTTTGGTGAATGTGGTGCTGGACAGTATGTGCACATGTGTGCATACATTATTGTAATGGGCAGCGACTAACATTTATATATGTACATTGAAAACTCATATAATGGTGCAACATTTATATATGTACATTGTTTAAGGGGGTTCAGCCTGTCTACAAATAATTTGTTTCACAGGATTATATTTTTTAAAGACTTGGAGATGCTGATGAAAGGATTTAAAATCATCTGCTTTTTGATTTGAATGCCTATGCACAAAGCAGTTGTAATATTGTACAATTTTTTTTTTATCAGCAGAGATATTTTGTTACAGTATGCAGTCAAGAGAAAGAAGAAGATATTTCAGAGGCAGGGGGGGCAGACACCCTCAAGAAGAAAAGGCAGACTTACATTACATTCGCTGCAAACAAAAAGGATCTCATGATGCTTCTACATGCAAGCTACCATGGGAAAAGATTGAGCAGAGAAGAAATCAGCAGAAAGGTAAAACTGATGACACAGACAAAGGTAAAGCACCTGAATCCGCTCACTATATTGAGGCACAATGTAACATTGGAGTAAATGAAGATCTGTTTAATGCTTCACTTACTTCTTCGAAAAATGACTGGTTGCTTGATTCAGGAGCAACCTGTCATATGACTCATAGGAAAGATTTTTTTGAAGATTTCACTGATAATGTTGATGGAGCAGTATAATTTGCAGATCAGTCAAAAATCAAGCCATCAGGGCTTGGCACAGTCAGGCTTAAACTGCCTGGTCTTCCAGACTTTCTTCTGGATCATGTTCTATATCTCCCACAACTCAAGAGAAACTTGCTGTCCCTGGTCCACATCCGCCAGCAAGGTCACTCCATTCATATGTTTGATGGAAAGCTTGAGGTAAGAAAGGCATCTGACCATTCACTTGTCATGAGGGGTATAGAAGAAGAAAGACTTCTTAAACTGCAAGGAACCTCTGCTCATGCACAACATTTTTCATATATTTCTCATCATGATGAAGGTACACTTCCATCAAGTTTATTATGGCATGCTAGATTTGGACATTTAAACTATGATAGTCTCCGCTTGTTGAAGAAAAATGGTGTTGCTGGTTTGCCTACAATTCCTAGAAAACATAAACAATGTGATGCTTGCATTCTAGGAAAGCATAGCAAACAGTCTTTTCATGATTCACATTCAAGAGCACACAGGAAGCTTGAACTTATTCATTCAGATTTATGTGGTCCAATGCCTGTTCCTTCTGCAAATGGAAATAAGTATATCATGACATTTATTGATGATTACACCAGAATGTGTTGGGTTTATTTATTGAAGAACAAATCTGATGCTTTTCAAACATTCAAGAATTTTCATAAGTGGATTGAAAATGATGCACAATCTCATATTGGGTCTATTCGCACTGATAATGGAAAAGAATATACATCAAATGAATTTGAACACTATCTTCGCCAACATGGGATTAAACATCAAACAACTGCGCCTTATAATCCTCAACAGAATGGTGTAGCTGAAAGAATGAACAGAACAATTTTGAATATGGTACGATCCATGCTTTTCTTCAAAAATGTAAAGACAATGTTTTGGGCTGATGCTGTTCTATGTGCTGCATATATAAAGAATAGATGTCCATCTAGTGCTATAAGAAACAAGACTCCTTATGAATTGTGGTATGGACATGTTCCTTCGGTAAAACATCTCAGGATTTTTGGTTCCACCTGTTATGCTTTAATACCAAAGGTACATAGAAACAAACTTGGTGCTAGAAGTCGTAAGTGTATCTTCCTGGGGTATTCAAACACATCTAAAGCATACCGCCTTTATGATGAAGTAAATAAAAAGTTTGTTTTATCTAGAGATGTCATTTTTCTTGAATCATCCAAATCTGACAGTGTTGTTGAGCGGCAACTTGATCGCTTGGATAGATTCACAAAACCGAAATCATTTCAAGAGTTTGATAATCAGATTCCACATCTTGAAGGGGGGATTCTTATACTAGATCAACATGTGGAATCTTCTTCTGAAGAACAATCTCCCCTGCATGACACTCCAACAACGGATGATGCTTTAAGTGATGTAATTGATAGAATTGGGAGACTCAATCTTGATTCAGACCCAACTCAATCAACATAACAGCCTGGACCATCTCAGAAAGGTCCCCCAAAGTGGCTGACAAAGACACTTGAAAGTGTTCATCCTGATGAAATTGGAAAAACAGGAACCAGAAATACAAACCGACAAGATGGAGGTGATGTAGATAACTCTAATTCACCTGTTGATATGGATGTTACTTATGATTGTGAATTGAACTTGTCTACAGATTTTGAACCAACTTCCTTCAAAGAAGCCGCTTCTCATGGTGAATGGAAAGAAGCGATGCAGAAGGAGTATGATGCCCTCATAAAGAATGGCACTTGGAAGCTGGTTGATCCTCCATTTGGAACCAAACCAATTGGCTGCAAGTGGGTCTACAAGAACAAGTACAAAGCTGATGGCTCACTTGACAAGCACAAAGCTAGGCTTGTGGCAAAAGGTTTTGCACAGAAGGAAGGGGTCGATTATGAGGAAACTTTTGCTCCCACAGCAAAATGGGCCACCATCCGGACACTCTTTGCACTAGCTGCTCAGAACGGTTGGAAAGTCCATCAAATGGATGTAAAAACTGCATTCTTGAATGGAGATATAAAGGAGAATGTTTTTATGTCCCAGCCTGAAGGATTTGCTGTGAAAGGACATGAACACAAAGTATGCAAACTTGTGAAGTCCTTGTATGGCCTCAAACAAGCACCACGAGCCTGGTATGAAAAACTAACTGAGCATCTTCTGAAACTCAACTTCAATCATTTTGATCTTGATGATGCAACTTTATTTGTCAAGAAAGTTGGCAAAACAGTTGTATATCTTGTGGTATATGTAGATGATATTTTAATGACAGGGAACAATGAAAGCTATATTGCATCCATAAAGAAAGAATTAGGAAATTTTTTTGAAATGACTGATTTGGGATATGTTCATTACTATCTTGGCATTGAAGTAACCCAACATCCAAATTCCATATTTCTTTCTCAAAAGAAATACATTGGAGATTTGTTGAACAGATTTGACATGACAGAGTGCAATCCCCTTTCTACTCCAATGGAACAAAACTTGAAGCTCACATCTATTGAAGGAAAGGAATTTGAGGATGCAACAAAGTATAGACAGCTTGTAGGAAGTCTCATCTACCTCACTACTACCAGACCAGACATTTCATTTGCTGTTGGAATCCTCTCCAGGTTTATGCAAAAGCCTTGTGAGGGACATTGGTCTGCTGCAAAAAGAGTTCTAAGGTACTTGAAGGGAACTCAAGACCTTGGAATCAAGTATACACAGGTGGACGACTTCAACTTGATTGGATACTCTGATTCAGACTTCGATGGAGACAAAGAAACTGGGGTATCGACTTCAGGATATGCTATGAGTCTTGGAACGAGAGCTGTCTCCTGGAGATCACGCAAACAATCAGTACCAGCAGATTCCACAACAGAAGCAGAATATGTGGCAGCAGCTGAAGCAACGAAAGAAATTGTGTGGCTCAGGAAAATTCTTGAAGATTTGTAGGTAAAACAAATACAATCAACTCCACTCATGATTGATAACACCTCTGCAATAAAGTTGGCCAAGAACCCAAAGTTCCATGATCGTACTAAGCACATCAGTACTAAATATCATCTGATCCGACATCATGTTGAGGCCAAAACAATCCATCTCCGTCATTGTTCCACAAATGAGCAAATTGCAGACATCTTCACCAAAGCGCTTGGAAGAGAAAAGCTTGAAAGATTCAGAACGATGCTTGGACTCACCAACATCCCTTCAGATTAAGGGGGGGAATGTTGAAACCTAATCCGAAACGGATGAGGTGAAGCTGGACAGTCATCTAGAAGATGAACTGATCCGTTTTGTGTATGTATAAATAATAGTTGTCTAATGAATAAAATCACCAGTTGTTTCTTGCGCTCATTAATTTCTGAGCTAACCTGGCCTGACAGAACTCTACTGTCAAAAGTAACCAATATTGCAATGTAATGAAAATTAATATAATACAGAAAAGTAACCACACATGCACTGAAGTAACCTTAATCTAATGCCAGAAAACACGCTTAATCTAATGCAAGAAAGTAATCTTAATCTAATGTGGGAAAGTAATCACACTTGCAGTTGAAATAAACTCTATTCTAATGCAGAAAATAACCACAATTCAAATAAAATTGTAACTAATCTAATTCCCGGGATCACACAAATCAATAAGCATTGAAATTTATCTCTTAATCCTATCTAGTTCACACCCTCAATTCTCCAAAGCTTCACAATGACAATTTCAAATTAATATTTCTGTGCTGCCTAAATTAACACACTCAAATTAAAAGACTCGATGATCAAAGCTTATTCTAATTTAAAACTATTGCAATAACCATTCTAAAATGAAATCAACTACTCTGTTCTATCACAACAACCCTCGAAGTTACCCAAATCGAACCAAACTGCAAATAATGAAATTACTTAAATAATCCAACCACCATATACACTGAACTATGATATCAATCCTTAACTTGTATGATGTAAACAAAAGAGAAATCATAAAAAGATTCTAATCATTTTATCCAAGAGAAACTTTTCACAAATAATCTGCGTTTCACTACTCATAAATCTTCAATAAGAGACCCTAAATTTGAATAAAACAAATCACTCAGAAAACTCAATATTCTAAAATTGTGAAAATCGTAATCCAAACATAGAATTAGAGAGAAACCAAATCATTCTTATATTAAACTCATGCATCTACTGTAGAATCGAAACCATACCAAACTCTATTCTAGAAAGCAATGTTTAGCTAAAACGTCTTATGCTATGGAAAACAAGAAAGTTTCAATCAAAATAAATCTAATTACTAAACCTAAACCCTAGGTCATGAACACTTCGTTTTACAAGCATCTAAAAAAGAACTACACATAACCACACTTCATTCGATCTTCCACACTCACAACATTAATATATTTAATTTAAAAACCAATTCCTGTTGCTATCACAATCAAACTTCAGGAAACCTTTAAACTTTGATTCAATTCAACCCAATTCTCAATCAGTCTAAATTTTAGAACCAATCAAACTTAATTGCAACCAGTTTCGTTGTTCTTGAGCATTCCTCACAGAGATGTAATGTTATAGATTTTGGAAAAACAAGCAGAGCATAAACTCAATTTATTTCAAGATCTCAGATACCATAATCAATCCCTACATACTCTTGGATTAAGAATGCTTCACAATTTTTTTTGTTGTTATGTAATTACATAAAGGAAACCAATGACACACTAAGGATTATTACCCACCGAAACGTTTGCTGATCTAAACCAATTGAGAAGCGAGATCTATTTCTTTCAATTCGAATCTATAAAGCAGAGGACAAATTTAAGTACAGAATAAAAATGACAATTCAAAAATCTGAATAATATCTCTCAAACAAATATGCACACTGCGAAATAATGATCAAACTTAATCCTAAGATCTATACTGGTTGTAGAACTTGCTTCCAGAGGTGGTGGGTCCTTGCCACTCCTGGAGCAAGGTGAACTAACTCAGTGAAATGAAATCTAAAATGTAATCATAAATAACTCACAGTGGGACGAGTGCTAGAACTTGTATTAAATCAAAATGATGGCATACAAAGTCTGGAATAACATAAGTTCTTAATCAACAATTCTGGAGCATTACAACAATTACAATAGTATCATTACTCCCTCCTTGAGCTCTGATATATACACAAAATCCATTTAAACTAAATTCCCAAACGAATTTGCAATTTTGGAAGAGATCCCAAAAATCTGGGTTTGCTGTGATTTTACACAAATTAGTGATGAAGAGTTGGCTTGATCTCCTCAACCATAATGTATTTTGGTAAACTGTTCATATGGAACCTAATTGGCCATATTTTTGACAAATCCCATGTCTTGAAATCTTTTGATTCAACTCCATCTCCTCAGAAAGCGTGCCCAAAGTTGGTTGTTTGGATATTTTACAAATCTGAGTTTTACCTGATTTTTATACAAATCTGCCTCAAATACCTCTTCGTATCTCCCAAACCGTGATGAATTTTATAAATATATTTGACTTTTGGTCAATTTGCTATACTGGGACCAAAACCCATGTGCCATATTTTCTTCATTCGCCTTCACCTGCATGGAAATCGAGGTGGAAGTTGGCAGTTTGAAACTTATTGCAGATTTGGGCAAATTTGTGAATTTCCTTCTAGAGACCCACATGAGTGACCTGGGTGCAATCTAGGTTATGGAAAGGTATTAAAACATTATTTTTTATAATAACCTCTCTCGGTTTCTCCAAAAGCATGTCGAAAGTGTCAAAGCCCCAAATTGGTCATTTTCGTACTCTATTGGCTTGTAAAGAAACTCGGCGATGGAACCCTGTGAAAAGATGAGCTTAGCGAAACCGTCATTAGTAAATCATGGCATAATCATCTTTAATCATAGAAAAGCTAATAAAACTAATGATAATCAACCACGAGGCATAGGATGTGATTTGGCGATAAATGATGGAATTATGACGTGAAATGAGTATACTGGTGTCGGAATTTAGGTTATAAATGGCGGTTTTGTATGATGGAAAAATGGGCATATTTGAGGCCCAACAGGTCCTACATTTGAGGTCGTTCCCATAGGGTCCAAACCCTCTGCTTCCTCTAATGCTTCAAAACCTGTAACTCATCCAAGAAAAACATGTATACTAGTAGTACTTCAAAGAATGTACTACTACTATATTTATATTAAAAGGTCATTCTACCGAACTCTTGTAATAGCTTTTGTGAATGTAGCTGCCATCTCTCTTTGTTTAGAGATAACTACCATCATTCTAGCCAGTCTGTGTTATGCAATATTATGTTATTTCATTTATTAATAAAAATTGGGTTTCCACCACATTATTGTAATCAATGGTATATTTCTCTATGTGTGTTCCATTTAATTTACTATATTTCATTTCATTCCTTGTACACCCGAAATCATTTTTGCAACTGTTCACATTAAAAATGAAACAAAAACTACTCAGGAACTAGATTAGGTTGACAATGTCAGAAAATCAATTAAAATATCAATCACCAAACAAGGTAATCAATAAGTGAAAAAATGTTGCGCAAACAAATAAAAGTGCACTCAAATAAAATCTCTTAAGAACTGATAGATTTGGATCAAATTTGAAGTATATCTAATCCTTTCACATGTGAATAGTATATATCTAAGTCATAAAAAGAAAAATGCACATAGATCACATCAAAAAAACCAAACATAGTAGTCCATCCATCCCACAAAGGGCACAATCTATGTAGAATAGTTGCTATGTGATATAAATCATGGAACATTGGGGGGATATAGTTTCTTTGTAAAGCATTAGCAAGGAGCCACTGGGTCCTATAATCGAAATTTTCAGGAAAGGGAGACTCATATATGTGTCACAAACTATGAATCTGGGTTGAAATAGACCCATAAGAGTTTACAATTAACAAAACATCACTTAAAATGATCAAAAGAAATGTGCATGAAAAATATAATAAAAACACAAGGGATTTTTCCCCAATGGAGTCACTAGTTTTGTTTTCCCTAAATTTACCCACTTGAAAAGTCACTATTGTCCCATAGATCCCACTTGAGGATCTATGTTGGGAACGGGTCCCCTAGGGTCATTTTTGGGGTTAAAAGCCCAAGTTTTGGGGCAGAAAGCCCAAGTTTTTGTATAAGAAGTGTAAAGTCTCCGCATTTTGTGGTCGCAGAGCGTGAAGATGTGAAGTGTCATAAAGGGTTTCTGCCCTTAGTTTATGTAAGTCATGTTGGCTTTAGGAGATCTACCCATGGTCCGCGGACCATGGGATTGTATAAAAAGGGAAGTCTTAGAAGAGTCTAAGGCAATTCAATCTTGGTATGTTTTGAGTCATTGATGAATGTAATGGGTCTGTGAGAGCTAAGAGCGAAGAGTCCTAGCATAAGAAAGAGGCTCTGTAGCTATGTGCACAAAGGCATAGGGTAGAAGTCTGCAACTGAGTGCACAGACCCCTGCAACTGTGTGTAGGGTGGTTAAAGTCTCTAAAGAAGATTTGAAGCATCAATAAAGAGAATTATTCTAGAATTATCTGTGTATGCTTTGTTTTACTTCTGCTATAAATGCATATGATTATGTTATGATGAATACTGGGTTTATGTTTTAACGCTGTATTGATGCGTGAATCCATATGCTTTGCTTTGTTATATGAACAAAAGTAAGAATATATGTTTACACGAAGATCATCTTAATGCATGTTGAAGTTATCAAATACTTAAGCTAATCTGAGTAAATACAAGTACGAGTAATTATAGAGGCGCGTAAGTGTTTGATCCACCTATCTAGGGTACGCGAAGGACAATGGTAGACCTTTACGAAGGTCTAGAGGACAACTAAGAGGAGTATATTGACAAGCCCTAAAAGGCTTATCAACCTCCACGAAGGAAGGTTTAGGGTATAAAACGACATCACTACCATCTCTGGGTGCGGAAACTTCGTTCCTACATCCCTCCATACTGCTTCGGGTGAGACTTCGGTCCAAGATCTGCGGATTGATGCTGAAAGGGCCAGTAGTGTAGGGATTTTTTGGCTAATTAATGCTACACTTGGGTTAGGGCACATCAAGCCAACAAATGGGTCCATTGCTGAGACCAGGATCTACATAAAGAGATGTGTGATGTCTCATCACTAGAATCCAACTAAGAAGGAGATTGAAGACTGGTTGGATAGAAAGATCCACGAATTCGCGGCGTAAGAGAATAAGAATCCATGATAGATGAAAGAACAATGGCTGGACAAATATCTGTACACAGAGATACATGAAATCTTCTTCTGTTCTTTTCTGGTTGAATTATATGAGTGGATCGCGAAATTGGCAGGTGGCCAAGGAAGGTGGAGACTTGATGGTCTGATAGTTTAGACTCCGCAGGTAGTGTGGAGATTGGAAGCATTTGAATATAATATTGCACATGTTGTCGATCATTGGCTCGATCATATCATAGGAGGATTTGTGACAGAGTTTGCGGTCGATACTTTAGTCAGTTATAGCGAAGCAGAGCGCCGCTTCTTCAAGGGACCGCAAGGTAAGTATTTAAGGTCTTTAAATAACTGGATTAAGATGCTCTTGTGTGAAAAGTGGGTTATGCAGTTACCTTGATGTTTGGAGCTACGTGAAGTGGAAATATCTTTAGGGATAGATGGAAAGCATGCCCTGAATATAGCCCGCTGATTGGACATCCTCTGAGTGATGACGAGGAAGCAACGCAGGCTTCTCCACAGAGCGCTGGCGAATACCCCACCAATCAGGATCTAAAGATACTGCTCTTAAAGGAGTTCAGGTCTGTGGTCGTTGGGGGGAAACTGCACTTTATGAAAGTCAAGGGTTGGGGAAAGGTTTGTTCAATGTTTCCCGACCCGGATGTATATCCCGACTCAGATATCTGCATATGGGGGATGTCACCCGAGGAGTACAAAGCTCGGCGTTATGCCACAAGCAAAAAGGTGGGCTTCCACTTGGCCAAAATGATAATAAGCCGGGCGTTGAGAAGGAAAGAACCCCCTCGGAGCAGCGCCAAAACTATCCATGGTGGTGGCGGAAGATCTGGAAGGTGGGGGCCCCACTTAAGTGCAAACCCTTCATGTGGACGGCCCTATTAAACAAAGTGCTCACGTGGGAGAATTGACAGAAAAGGAGGTTTGAAGGCGGCCCGAACTCCATCTTCACCTCCACTGCATACATCTTCACCCACATAATCGCCACCTCCGCCACCATCAAATATGGCGAATTCAGTAAAATTTCTTGTGTTCAAGGGGTCGAGTACTGAGGACCTGGACCAATTTTGGTTTGTCATGAAGGCTATATGGGAAGTTTAGGGTATTACAGATGATCAGATGAAGAAAGCAACATGGTTACTACTTTGCAGGAACGCGCACTAACATGGTACATTAAGTACTGCACTGATAACCCGATGGCTTCATTAGCAGATATTCAAACCACACTGAATAAGGAATTCAATAGGCCCAAATCTGAAGCTCAATCAATTGTGGGATTCAAGGAGATCATGATGAAGCTTGGCGAGACACCTTGGGATTTGGATCAAAGGTTGAAGTGCACAATCCGTGAAGCCAACATGAATCTTACAGATGGGCAGCACCACAAATGGTTTGTGGCTTCGCTCCTACCTCATCTAAGGGTTGCTTTGTCACAACAAAAGATTGGAACCCAGGTGGAAGCCCTGGAGATTGCAATGAGATTGCACAAGACATCGATGCAAGATGCTAATTTAGGGGTTCAGCAGATTCATGCGCAGTTGCAGAACCTGTGCCTAGAATTTCAGAGTCTGAAGAAAGATAGAACAGTTCGGCTAGAGGTGCGCGAAGAAGTTTGGTGCCTGAAGTGCAAAAGTCAGGGGCATGACAAAGATCACTGTCCAGTCTTCGTGAATTATGTTGTAGCAGGGGGGCCGATGCCTCTGAGGCTGGAAGCTCAAGTAGGGCCAAGTACAGGGCCCATGCTATGGTGTGCTATCTGTCAGGTAGCTGGAAAACATGCGACAAACAATTTCCATTTGCTGCAGAAATTTGTATAGACACCACAACAACTCTTCTGCAACTTCTGTCAATCAGTGGGTCATGATGAGCGTAATTTTCGTAGCTATGAGCTAATGATGGATAGAACACCCGCATATAGGGTGCAGGTAGAAATGTGGCCTCTAGACTAGGGCGCTGGGGGAGCGCGAGGTGAATATCAGGGGCCGAGTGAGGTCGAGGTGGAGGAGGACCTGGTAAAGTTCAGGGACAGGTTATTTCTTACAACTATGGAGGATTGGGACACTATGTACGAGACTGCATGAAATCGACATGTCTGTCATGCCAATATCGTACTTAGTTTGACCATGCGACAGAGGATTGCCCTGTATTATTAGCTAAGATACACGAAAAGGGGGCGCAGCCTCAGTAGCCACCTCAAAACCTGCAGATGATGTGAGTTGATCCTCGCGAGGAGGATCCTAAGGTAAATATTGTGCTACGGAGTGGAATGATGGCTGACGAAGATAAGGTGAAGCAGCCTGAAGAAGGCGAATGGGTCTGCAAAGCACCAGAAAAGGAGATCAAGTTTGATCTAGAGCGCACAAGGGAAAAATTTATGAAAGCAAAGAAAAGCTTCGCTGAGGCCTCTACCTCAGGAAGTCAGGATAAGCCAGTTGAAGAGATGGACCCTTCCATGCTTACTACTTTATTGGAGACCTGTATGAAGTTGATGCATGATAACAAGGTTGTGAAAGGACTGCAGGAGTTGATAAATAAGTGCGCAGGGAAAGAAAACACTCAAGATGGACCACGCATAGTCAGGAAGATTGGTAAGCATAAGGCAAGAACGAGGTGTGAGATGAGGCTAGACGCGAATGTTTTTCCTAAACAAACATGGGAGAGGATTGGGAGACTTGTTTTGCAATGGTCTCCGATTCAGTCAAGAACGGAAAATCAGTAAAAAATCATCCCCATGGGAAGATACAGGGAGTGACAGTTGATATTGAGGGTGCAAGCACATTGGCTAATTTTGAAGTGATAGAGATTGTGGATGACAACAATCCCTACCCTGCGCTCCTTGGGATTGATTGGGCTACTGACATGAATGGGGTAATCAATTTGAAGAAGTGGAAGATGATATTTGAGAAGAAAGCTCTCCGCGTAGTAGTGCCCCTGGACCCTATAGAAGGACCACACTATACTGAATGAGTTCGCGATTATGAAAGCGATGATGATTTGGACCAGATTTATAAGATAACGACGCGAGATCAGGATTGGGTGAATCCAACAGTAGATGGACGCATTGCCTAGGACCACGAAAATTCCTGCACATCAGATTCAGATGAGGAGTTGGAGCACTGGTAGAATTGACTACATGAAGTATCTATGCTGCGCTATAATATGATGACCAAGTCACTATGCTGTGTATCATCGGAGGTAAGAAGTCTGCCTTATTATGATGGTTTAACTGATCTCGATAAATTTTTGGATGCATCCGAAAGGGAAGTGCCAGAGAAGCATCGCTTCCAGGCATTGGATTGGGCGCTACGTGCTATGCCTGCGAGATGGTGGGGTATGCAAAAACACAGTTTTGATGATTGACGCGTGTACATAAAAATGATGGGATTGTGGTTTGGTCACCCACTAATTCGGTTAACAGAGAAATATGATGGAAGGGATGATCCATGCGATCACTTGGCAAAATGGATGAAGGTTTATGGAGCAGAGCCTCAGCCTGAATGGGTGCATCTATTTTGTCATACTTTGGATGTAATACCGATGAACTGGTACTTGGAAATAGAGCTCCGCCATGGCACTGAAGAATGGGACGTTTTGCAATAGGGGTTCTTGATGACGTTTAGATTTGAGGATGGATTTGAATGTATTGATGAGGAATTGCAGGAATTCAAGGCAACAATCTTTAGAATACCGCAGGATCCCTTGGACTTAATTCAACTGGATTGGACCACCCAGCTGCGCCATGCGCTGGAGTGCTACAATGTGATTGCCAAAGAAGAGGACGAGGATCCAAGGAACATTAATATCCCAGAGACTGAAGGTCACCACGAAGTTGAAGGACTGCAAATTGAAAATCTAGATATCACCACGCCACTAAAAACAAGACAAGTGAACATTGGAACAGAGGCAGAGCCAAAATTTGCAAATATTGGGGACTACTGGGATGATGCAACAGTAGATAAGGTCGTTGAATTGCTCCGTGAATACCAGGACTTGTTCCCTACGAAGTTCTCAAACCTAAAGGGGATAATAGGGGACCTGAGAGTTATGAAAATTACATTGAAACCAGACACAAAGCTGATTAAGCAGAGGCCTTACGCCTCAATCCGAAGTATAAAGAGAGGGTCCACTTAGAGTTGGGTAAAATGGTTGCGGTGGGTATTATTGAACCAATAGAAGAGTCTGATTGAGTAAGTTCAATAGTAGTTCAGGAAAAGAAGCAGAATGATGAAATAAGGATATGCGTAGATCTTAGGAAGCTGAATGACGCTTGCGTGCATGATCCTTTTCTGACTCCGTTCACCGATGAAATGTTGGATAATGTAGGAGGATAGGAAGCATACTCGTTCACGGATGGGTTCTCGGGGTACTATTAGATCAACATCGTGCCAGATGATAGAAGTAAGATGACCTTTGCCACGGAGTAAGGGTGCTTTTAGTATACCGTAATGCCTTTTGGACTAAAGTACACGTCAACGATATTTTCACGTGTAGTCATCGTAGCGTTTACGGACTTCATTCACAAGTTCATGGAGGTATACTTTTATGATTGGATGGTGTTTGGGCTGGTGAAACACCATGTAGCCAACTTGCGATTGATGCTAGATACATGCCGGAGGTATCATATTGCATTCAATTTGAAGAAATGCTTTTTGTGTTCCTTTTGGAATCTTGCTGGGCCATGTGGTGTTATAATTAACTTAGAGGCACCAAGAAGTTATAGCTAAGATAGTAGTTATAATTAACTTAGAGGCACCAAGAAGTGTGAAACAGCTGCGCGCAATGTTGGGGCATACGAGATACTATAGAAAGTTCATTAAGAGTTATGCCCAGATTACCGTGCCGATGGAGAAGTTGCTAAAGAAGGATGCTACATTCTGTTGGAATGAAGAATGTCAACAAAGCTTAGATGTGTTAAAGGAAAAGATGGTCACCACATCGATCCTAGTCTTCTTGGATTGGAAGAAGGAATTTCATGTGCATGTGGACGTGTCATGTATTGCGCTCGGGGTAGTACTAACACAGGCTGGTGAGGGAGATTTGGATCACCCTATAACATTTGCGAGTAGGAAGTTGTCTAAAGCTGAGAAGAATTATTCAACATTAGAGCGTGAAGGTTTGGCTATGGTGTATGCGCTCCAGAAGTTTAGACACTACTTGCTAGGTGGACACTTTAAGATGTATACAAACCATTCTACATTGAAGTACTTGGTTAACAAGCCTGTGTTGGGGGGGAAGATATGCAGATGGCTACTGCTGTTTCAGGAATATGATTTCAAAGTTATTGTGAATCCATGACGATTGAATGTCGGACCGGATCATCTGTCGCGCATTGAAATAGGAGAGGAGCCTACTAATTTGGAGGAAGGACTGCCTGACGTGTAACTCTTTGCAGTGTGTGTTGCGGACAATCACTTTGTAGATATCATACACTTCCTGACGACGGGGATGACTCTAGAAGGGTATACTAGTCAACAAAAGAAGGAGATGGTGGTGTGCACGACAAACTTTTTTATCATTACTAGGCATTTATGTAAAATGGGCTCGGATTAAATTCTCCGATGTTATGTACCTGACTTTGAATGGAACAACATCCTTGCTGAAGCTCATGGAGGAGCCGCGGGAGGACATTACATAGGAAAAGCAACATGGCAGAATAATTTACGCACTGGGTTGTGGTGGCCGACGGTGCATAAGGATTCCAAGGCTTATTGTAGGGCATGTGATGCATGTCAGAGGACGGGTAGGGCATCGTTGAGGGATGAGCTTCCTCTGAATCTAAAGTTGTCATTACAGCCACTTGAGAAGTTGGCGATTGATTTAGTAGGACCAATTCAGCCTCCAGGAAAGAAGACAGGTGCGTCGTACATCATCACCGCGACAGAGTATTTGACCAGATGGGCGGAGGCACAGCCTCTGAAGGACTGTATAGGGGTAACATCAACAAAGTTAATCTTTAAGTATGTACTAACTAGGTTTGGTTGCCAAAAATATTTTGATGAGCGATTGAGATACACATTTCCTTAATGAGACAATCAACACGTTGACGGGGGAATTCCAAGTTTATCAACAAAAGAGTATGCTGTATCACCTACAGGCTAATGGGATGGTTCAAGAATTTAATAAGATATTGGAGAATGCGTTGACGAAGGTTTGAAACGCACAAATAAATGACTGGGATGTGTGCGTGACCACAGTGCTATGGGCTTACAGAATGACTTGCAAAGAGCTGACTGGACAAAACGTCTTTCAGGCTGGTTTATGGCATAGAATCTGTGATGCCGATGGAGTACATTGTACCTAGTCTGCGCATAGCGGCATTTACAGGAATAGCGGATCACAGAGCCCTAGAAGAGGGGCTCGTGCAGTTGACAGAGCTAGAAGAGGATAGATTTTTGGCTGGATTTCATCAGCAAGTTCAAAAGGCATGCGAAAAGGCATGGCACGATCGGCACATCGAACTGTGCACCTTCAAGGTAAATGATTTAGTGTTATTATATGACAACAAGTTTCATAAATTTCCAGGAAAATTTCGGATGCATTTGCTGGGGCCCTATGTCATCAAGGAGATTACCGATGGTGGAGTAGTTTAGCTGGTGAAGTTGAATGGAGATCCATTTCTAGGGAAGTTAAATGGCAGCATATTGAAGCCATACACCGGGGATCCGACCAGATGAATATATGGTGGAAGTATAGTATTAGCGCTCCAGGTAGCTGAAAGGAGGCGTGAGACTATAAACTACACTGCTTGGGTTGGAGAGCTATGTGATGGAGGGACTGCGCGGAAAGGAGGAACGTCACAATATCGGTAGAAGCATGAGGGGAGCTGCGCTATAGGAGGAGCAACCACGCGAGACAGTCAGAGAGTGACCGTTATGGTCATTGTTCATAATTTGACAGTGAGAAAACAGCTAAGAGGAGCGGGGGGGAGACATTTAAGGCTGAATTTAAATGTGAGATCTTTGAAAATCTCCCACTAACCTAGAGTTTATGAACGGATTTTGGGGGGAATGGTCAGATTTGAATTCGAATTTGCTTATAAATTACAGATGGCTGACCAATAAAAAACACTTTACATGTTGAGAATTGAGGTGTCGAGCTATCAGTTGCGCATGAACCCTGAGAGTTTTGAGGCTTTGGTGGCAAGTTCAGCATTTGACAGATTGCCTAAAGAAACCCAGGAGCTTATTATTAGCCTCATGTCGGCGCCCATGGAAACCACAAGTGCTAGAGGATTGATGGCCTCTGAGGGAGCTGGCCCTGAGGTCGTAAGCGTAGAAGTGCCCTGAGAAGTACGAAAGTCACCGAGGCCGCCCAGGATGAGGCCTATGCTACCAAAAGAGGGGCCTAAGAAAAAGAAAGACAAGAAGAAAGCGACACAGTCGGTGCTCGAGTCGCTGAGAAATCACCAGAAGAAAGAGAAGCCTACCACGTAGTAGAATGGCAAGGTGGTAGACCTAGAATCCGATGAAGGCGTGGAAGAAACTAGTATGGGCATAGAGGATATCAATATTGAAGGGGTAGACCCTATCTCCAAGTTACCATAATACATCCCTCTGTGCCAAGGCAAGGTGAAGGTCTCAAAGGACCCAGATGAGGGAAAATTTTTACTTAGCACATTGTTGCTACCAGAGCAGATCACATTCGAAGGTCTGCGCTTGGCGCGTGTGCCACATCTGAAGTTAGAGGATTAGGACTTGGTGGATACTAAGCGGTTCCCCCACTTGGCGACTGATACATTTATGACCCGTGTCTTCTATAAAGATTCTGGTGTGACCGTGCTGGAGCTGAGGCAGTGGATTAAAGGGGTGGACAAGGCAGGACTATTGAACCTGCTATGGGTGCCACATTACAACCATGCACCCATCACTTTGATAGTGATCAAACAATTGTTGTGCTTGGTGCACGATGGGTGCCTGTGGTTAGGAGAACTGATACCGATCACCGATATGCTGATCCATAGGATCACATTGCTACCACACTCAGGGATGAATCCGACCAAGGCATTTGGCGGAAAGATGGGTGAGCGCGACCTCACCGAGAGAATGAAGGACAAGTTTAAGCTTGTCAAGAAGCCATGCAGCTACTCAATTTCTAGCATAACCGACCCCGCGGTTAAGGTAGCCACCCAGATCCTGGCTGGGAAAATAATGAGGAAGTGTCGCGCAGATGAAGTGCCGGCACCAGTTGTGTCATTAGCTTCCCAATGCTTGAAGGGCGTACAATTCGATTGGGTGCACTACCTTTGTAGCGAGTTCCTTGCGAAATACAGAGAAGCACAAGACCAAAGTAAGACCTTCCATTATGCATGGCTTCTGCTATCAATCGTATTGGTCGCGTGGGAATTACTGGAGGATAGTCAGTTTCCTCTGATTTCATTAGATCTGTGAGAAGCAGCGAAGTTCACTTCGCTTTGGGCAACAAAGGACCCCGAAAGGGTCAAGGACAATAAGATCTTTTGGGTGCTGATGGAAGAAAGCATCTGTGCTGCAATAAACTGCAAGCCATGGCTCTCACCAACTGTCTTCGAGCAGTTGTCGGGCTATGTGGAGTTCAAAGCAGACTTCCACTATGTCTCCATGTGGGCACGAAAGGACCCTGAGTAGAAGTGGTATGATCTCCCATACCTTGCGACAGATGATGCAATTGCAACGGTCCTTGAGCATTGGCCAGCAGAGTGGTGCATGGCCTCAGATTTTTCAGCTGGGTCTAATAAGTCCAAAGGAAAACAAAAGAAGGAAGAGGCCCGGTTGAAGATGCAGCATGAAAAGGGAGGCTGAGAAAAAACCAGAGTAGAGCACGCTGCAAAGGAGCAGGCCACAGAGAAGGAAGGGGAGGAAGAACACGACTCCGACAAAAGTCAGAGGTCCCCTTCGCCACAGATAGAGGATGACGAGCAACAATCAGAATAGGGTGGTGGAGACCAGGAGAGTACTCCGTTCCGGATAAAGTGCACTCGGGAGCAGGAAAAAGAAGGGTCGCGAAAGAAGTCCAAGGCCAGTAAATCATCACTCGACCCGATCACCTTGACAGAAGGTGACTTGGACGACATCAAAGATAAAGTACAAGATGCAAATGCGAAGTTGTTGCAACAAAAGAAAGCATTGGTTTCCATTTAGACGGGTCTGCACGAGCTGCAGATCCAAACTACTCAATTGCAGACTGGTGTCGGGCGGGGCAGCGCGACATCGACTAGTTTGGCACCAGGGACCTGTGAAGCAACGAAGATGGTCCGCTCCTTGGATCCTCGGGCCATCGCGCTGCCGGATGGAGCTTTGAATGCAGAAGTGGAAGATGACAGGGCTATTGTCATCACTCTCAAGAAGGTTGGGTTGAAATTGGCCGCACTTCCAAGTGAAGCCCTTCACACCTTATAGGCAGGTGTGATCGTATAACTTTAGGTTCGGGAGTAGCACGTGCTGAGTGTGATCATCGAACAAAAGGTGAAAAATGCACAACTATTCATCAAGAAGACTTCAGCAATTGACACATGAAAGAAGGTGCAACAGAAGAATGAGCAAACTTCGGTAGTAGTCGTTGAAGCATGCATAACTGTTCTAGAACTGCATATCCTAGAAGAAGCACTGGTGGAGGCCAAAATTTGAAAGCTCGCTGTAGGTGTGCACGACGCAAAGACAAAGCTGGATAAGGTTTAGTTTGAGCTGAACCTTAAGATCACAGAGCTTGAGTTGAAGGCCCAACCTTCAACTCCACCAGAGGTTAGAGAGTAGCGCGAGGCAACTGTCAAGGATGCAGTTGCTACAGTAGATGCCACGGTAACAGATTGCACCGTGCTCTTTGAGCAGTTGTTGGAGGTCCTTACCAGTCTGTAGGAAGATCCCAACCTACAGAGGTTAGCAACAGAGGCGAGGGAATTACAACAACAGTACGACGAGGTTAGAGCGACGACGCACACCGTCGCCATCACACAGAGGTTGGCCAAGTTGTAGGAAGCAAAGGGACTGAAGGAACAGGTGGACACAACACAACAAAGAGAGGCAGTACTGAAGGCCAGATTGGGGCCTTGGCTAGATGAGGCCTATGTGCTCACTACCACCATTGAGGGAAAATTGGCTAGCCTATAGGAAACACAACAACAAGTCAAGGCAGACAACGTAGGATTAACCACAAAGCAGCTGGTGGAGCAGGTTAAGCAGGTGGCGACGCAGTTTGCCGCTAAAGTTGTAGTGGTACAAGTGGAGCTGAGAGGTCTTCACGATAAGATCTCCGCGCCAACAGAGTGACTCGGGAGTGAGTCACCATATTTGTGTAGAGGGCTTGTTGGGAACGGGTCACCTAGGGTCATTTTTGGGATTAAAAGCCCAAGTTTTGGTAAGAAGTGTATAGTCTCTGCATTTTGTGGTCATAGAGTACGAAGATGTGAAATTTCATAAAGGGTTTCCGCCCTTAGTTTATGGAAGTCATGTCGAATTTAGGAGATCTACCAATGGTTCGCGGACCATGGGATTGTATAAAAAGGGAAGTCTTAGAAGAGTCTAAGTTAGTTTAGTCTTGGTATGTTTTGAGTCATTGATGAATATAATGGGTCTGTGAGAGCTAAGAGCTAACTGTCATAGCGTAGGAAAGAGGCATTGCAGCTGTGTGGGCAGAGGCCTAGGGTAGAAGTCCGCAGCTGAGTGCATGGATCCCTGCAGCTGTGTGCGTAGAGGCATAGGGTAGAAGTCCGCAGCTGAGTGCGTGGACCCCTGCAGCTGTGTGTGCAGAGGCCTAGGGTAGAAGTCCGCAGCTGAGTGCATGGACCCCTGCAGCTGTGTGCGCAGGGCGATTAGAGTCTGTAAAGAAGATCTAAAGCATCAATAAAGAGAATTATTATGGAATTATCTATGTATGATTTGTTTTACTTCTGTTATAGATGCATATGATTATGTTATGATGAATACTGGGTTTATGTTTTAATGTTGTATTAATGCGCGAATCCATATGCTTTTCTTTGTTATATGAACGCAAGTAAGAATATCTGTTTATGCTAAGATCATCTTAATGCATGTTGAAGTTATTAGATACTTAAGATAATCTGAGTAAATACAGAAGTAAGAGTAATTACAGAGGTGCGTAAGTGTCTGATCCACCTATCTAGGGTACACAAAGGACAATCTGTTGACATGGCGAATTTTTGTTATACCAACAAGGGGAACTAACCCGATCACAGACCCTAATTAGACCTGCTTTCATTTGGAATGGCTAGTTCCAACGGGTTTTAAGGGACCCCGTAAACTGTTAAATGCGTTGAAAGATTGCTTATGGGAAGAATACTTCAATTAAATAAACAAAACAAAATAGTTAACCTCTATGTATTGAATCCTATCTACACTTCTTCTAACTACTCTAGTTTATGTCCTAACTATCCTAATCTATCCTACAGGAGCATGACAAAAGAGAGGTTAAACATCATATATGAATTCCAAGTCTAAATGAATCAATTACTGGTTCACATAAGAACAAGGCACCATCAATTCTTAATTGCAATCCAATCATTCATACAAGAATACACATTCCTTTTTATAGAATTAAAGTTTGCAACTGATGTCTAACATAGTTTCAAATCAGGAACTGCTTATGAATTGACTATGATGAAGAATTACATTCAAACAAACAAGGATAATTATAAGCTGTATCGTTATCAATATGCACAAAAACAAAACACATTTGTATTTATGCCAGCAACAACACCCTGTCTCAAAACACATAAAAGCAAAGGATCTTAAAACTGAAACAAAAGGCTCCTCATTGAACCAAATAGTCTCCTTTATTCATAATAAATCAAAGCTGTTTTCTCCAAACAAAAAGCCCTCATCCCCTATCTGGAGGTAATACTTATACACATGGAAATAACTCTCGGTCTTCCCTTCATCCTTTCGCCTTCCCCTTGTTCTCTGGAATATAAAGATCAGAACATACAGATGTAGAACAACCGATGTCATTGCTGACACGTAGAGGGAATTTACTATCACTCTAGCGCTTCATTTCCTGAGGGATGAATAGATGTTGATTGAAAGAGAATTACTGCGTGTCATCTCTTCACACCTGTATACAACGAACATTATCCCTTATTATTTCCTGAAGGAAACTGAAAACACTACGCTCATCATCCCACATCTGGCATGATTGAATGTGTGTTTGGAAGTAATGGCATCTTGATGGATCAGCGCTATCATGAGTGCTTCTACTGCATAGAGAGTACCTTCATTATGCACTATGGCGGTCCGTATTTCCTTTTGCATAGTGTGTTTTTGCAATATTGACACCGGTGGTGCGGAGGTGTCATCTTGATATGGCTTCTGTTTATCCATCCCCGGGTCTATTCATATTTTCCTACAAGAATAATTCATATCAGCTATGATTGTGAGAAATATGGAAAGCTTGGTTACAAAACATGAATCTTGCCTTCATTAAACACTTATAACATCAAATGTGAAAGAATTAGCCCCTGATTTTTTAATTTATGCATTGATTAAGTCCCGCGAGTGCGAATCCGATTTATATTGAAAATCATGGCATAACACATAACCAGATGGTATTTCGGAAGGGGTCGAAGTGGTAACCAATGTTGCGAGGATGGCCCCCAATTCCACTCTTCAAACGACACGTAGCAACTAGGAGGAAATAGGATACCACTTTTCGGGTGGGTATTCCTCGAGCTACTGGTTCACCCGAAATCTGCGTGGACCGTTGGATCCACGAAAGGTAGATCAATGGTGGAGGATTGGGGAGGCAAACCTGAAATGCATATGAGTCACATTTAATGATCCCTTCGGATCTACAACATAAGCTCCTCTTTGAAAAACCCCGACCCCAACATATTATCAAAGAACACAGGAAAACACGGGAAAACCCTGTGGCCAAGCCATAGGGCCGGACTTGAAAATTTATATACCTGAGCCTATAAGTATCAACGGGTCTGGTCATCACCCCTTCGTTAACTGCATAACCCCCTGGGCTCCGCTGATTGTGATAAGCGATCGGGGAAGGCAGACTCGAAATATATATATACTACACTTAATAGCCCCGGCGGGTCCGCAATGTATGATTTTCTTTGAAAAGCCTAGTTCTTAACACTTTTTGTAAAACACAAGATTATATGGGAAAACCCGCGTCTAAACATAAGGCCGGACCTGAAATATTATATGCCCTGGTCAATAATCATCGTCGCGTCTGGGTGATAGCGATGTGCCTTATATATAGGCCCCGGACCCTCTCGATAGCGATAAGCGATTTAGCTCCGGACATGAAACATATATATTGTGGTTAATAAAACCATCAGGTCCGGTAGATAGTGGCATGCTATGTATATATATGCCCTGGACCTCCCGATAGTGATAAGTGATTTAGCTCCGGACTCGATATATATATGTAATGTGGTTGATAATGCCGTCGGGTCTGGAAGACAGTGGAGCGCCTTATATAAAAGCTAAAGGACCCCACCGATAATGATGTGTGATGGGGCTCCAGACCCGAAATATATGCATTTTGGTTAATAAAACCATCGGGTCTGGAAGCCATGTATGTGTTGTGTTTTAATGTTGATTGCGGTAGGCAAAAAGGGGTGATTTATGCATATTGACGAAGGATTTTCATTCTAAAGAGTTATAATGGGAATGAGGTGCGATAGAAGGTTTTTGGAGGGTTAGGAAGGGTTATGATGGAGGAAATGAATGGAGGGTTCAACCATTAGCATTTGAAGGTTTGACCTGGTAACGAGTTAAAGTCTCTAGGCTAAAACAGATCATTCGGAGAGGTGAGAGATCAACTTTTAGGGGACCCATTCAAAATTGCTGCCAAGGCAAGTTTTGATAGGGTGGTGGTTGTGGCCACAACAAATGGCGATCCGATGGGCGAACCAATTATCTCTATTTCCAAATAAACCTTGGATCAATAGAACATCAGGGTGTTGAGATAAACTTGAAATGCAAACTGTATAGATGGATAGGCATGGGTTCCACTTCAACATCGATTGCTTCAGGTGGGATAGAGACAAATAGCTTCTACTTACTGATTGGGTTTTGACAGGCATTCTCCAATGGTAGTGTTATGGGGTTTATTGACCTTCCTTTACTTGTTTCCCACTTTCAAAAATCCTTTTGGGGCCATCACTGGTCTATCAATACCTATTTAGGTGTGTACCCCACCTCTTTATTGCTCATCAAACTTGATGCAGATATGTTTATCTGCACTTTATATAAGAATTTCAATGCTATATTTTCACATGATTGAATGGGGTGCAGTCATGGATCTTGCCATATTTTTAAACCACTTAAGCAAGGTTGGGCTTGCTATGTCAACAGGTACTCTGAGCCCAACAACAGTCCATACTATAACCGGATTCCCAAACAACCTGTCCTTCCAGATTGGCACAAGGACTTGACATTTCATTTTCTTTTAAATAAGTCCTTCCAATTTTAGGCACAAGCACTAGAGCACAATTGGATTTGCCACAGGGTATATGATAGTGAGCTTAGCCCATGAAAGAAGGTTTACTTGTAGATAACAGGTATTGGACAATTTAGTGTGGTGGATGGGACCAATGGAGAATGACTGTAAACCTTACAGGTAAGTATAAGCTAGGTCTGAGTGGGATTTATTTAAAATGCAACATTCCTCCATGCCAGTCCAGCTGTAGTTACACATTTTTTGTTTTATAAAGATGCCCCCACATGCTCTAGATATCCAAGTTATCAACAGATCTCACCTAGTTCCCAACAGATGCCAATGAGTGGCTTCGGTTTGAATTCCACTGCTGATTTACAAGTTCTCATGGGCTCATTGAAAATTTGTTTGATTTGCAAGGTAATGATGGATTTAGAATCAGCAGACTCACTAGCAGGTTAATGAGGAAAGTAAAGGCTGATGGTGGTGAATGAGTGCAATCTGAAAAGGTAAAAGCGAGACTGGAGGACCAAAATCAGTTGGCTGAAAAGGACTGTAATTCAAAATAGAAGGAAAATGAACTTTGCAGAAAAACGAGAAAGGAAAAGGTGGAAATGTGACTAAACTAACAACAAAATAAAATAAATCCTAACCTACTCAGGAGTAGCCACCATGTGGTGGCTACTGGAAGTATCTTTTGAGATGTTGGCCATTAACAGGGAGTTTTTCAATTTCTCCCTGTAAATTTTTCAATCTTTAAGTCCCCTGACCAATTTTTTCCACAGCTTGGAATGGGCCCAGCCATAAGTGTTGGAATTTCTTGTGTTTACCTTTTGGCTCACTTAGCTTGTCCCATTTCAGGACTAGCTCCCCTACTTGGAAATCTCTATCTCCTGCCAGATGATGATCAAACCATATTTTCACAGTCATTTGATGATTTCTGAATTTATTTATGGCTTTATCTCTCAATTCCTCCAACCTCATTAGTTGGTTGATCCTCTCTTGAAGCAAGGCTGAAGGGGTTCCTCTTGAATCTTGGGAGAGCTATAGAGAGGGGAGGGTAACATTGGGAGGCAGGATGGCTTCCTGTCCATAGACAAGGAAGTATGGGGAGTTTCCTAAGGCCACTTTTGGGGTGACCCTATCGGCCCAAAGGGCATTTGTTAGAGCATTGTACTAGTTCCTTTTATTGTCAGCGACGGACTTATGGATTATGCATATGAGGTTCTTATTTGAGGACTTTGCAACTCCATTTCCTTGGGGGTAATAGTTTGATGCATACCATATGTGAATTGATTTATCAATAGCAAATTCCATTAGTTATAGTGATGAAAAGTAAGAAGCATTATCAAATATGAGAGTGTCAGGGATGCCATACCTATTGATAATGAATTTCTCAATAAATGATATTACCTCGTCTTCGTTTACCTTCCGAAGCAGGGTGGCTTCGGTCCATCTGGTTAAGTAGTTAGTCACTGTGAGTATATAATTATGCTGCTGCGAAGAGTTTGGTGTGATATTTCCTATAACATCTAAGCCCCATTGCTGGAAGGGGCGACAAATCGTAACGGGCCTGAGGGGAACAACAGGCTTTCTTTCTCGTCCTGCGGCAGTTTGACACACCTTGCATTTGCGAGCATAGGCATGCGAGTCTCTAAACACTGTGGGCCAATAATATCCAGATCTTAATATTTTGTGAGCAGTTGTCTCTCTTCCATAGTGACCACTTGCTAGGCCGTCGTGCATTTATTTCAAGACATGATCAACATCACCCTTCTCCAAACACCTCAGCCAGATTCCGTCATAGTTTTTCTGTATAATGTGTTAATGGCCAAATGATACTGATTAGATTTAAATCTGAGCGCTCTCCATTGTGATGCATCCATGTGTTCAGGACATGACCCTCGTGTAAGATAGAAGTGGATGTCATAATACCACGACTCAGGATCCAAAAGGGCCTTCAACGTTTTGTGCTCACACATCAGTGCTTCATTAATCCATAGGGGCTCCTCCCTGAATTCCAGTTGTGCATTTTGTAAGTTCTACGCTTCTAGTTCTTCGGATGCCCCTACTTTCTCCACCAAGGCTTCTACAGCTAGCCTACACAATCCCTGCCCTCGAACTATCTTTGCCGGCTTAATCTCGAGGTCAAATTCTTGAAGTGCGGTTATCCAATTTCCTCTCCGTTCACCCATTTATTTCTGCACAAAGAGGGCTCTTACAACAGGATGGGGGACGATCACTTTAGTCCTAGCCTTTAATAAATAAGGGCGAAAATGTTTTATGGCCTTAAAAACCGCAAAGCCTTGTTTCTCCATGTCTAGGTAGTTCAGTTCTGCTCCTTGGAGATTAGAACTCATATAAGAAATAGGGACTTCATTGCCATCATCATTTTTTTGAGTGAGAATTGTGGCATATGAAAGATTAGAAGCAAAAGTGTACAAGAAGAATTCCTTGCCGAAATTGGGGTTGACCAATGTAGGAGATTCTGCAATGGCTTCCTTGATTCGCTGAAATGATTTCTTAGCTTCATCACTCCACTTATACACAACGTCCTTTTTCATCATTAGTTGCACAGGACGCACTATTTCTGCGAAACCTGAAACAAATTTCTTGACGAAATTAATTTTCCCGGAGAAGGATTGCATTGCCTTTTTATTTGCAGGGGGTTCTATTCTCATGATAGTCTCTATTCTTTTAGGATCAATAACAATCCCTTCTTTAGAGAGGATATGACCTAGTATTTTCCTTCTATTGATGCAAAGACGCTCTTCTTGGGATTCAACGATATTCCATACCTTCGACATCTTTCGAAAATCCATTTCAGGTGATAAATATGTTCCCTTATGTGATATGAATACACAGTGATGTCATCCATGTAAACCACTACTGATCTGTTAATCAACCCTCAGAAATCTATGTCCATGGCTCTCTGAAATGTGGCACCCACATTAATAAGTCCAAAAGGAATTTTGCGATATGCGTAAGTGCCCCATTTAGTGTTGAAGGTTGTCTTCAGCTGATCCCCATTAGATACCAACACTTGATTATATCCTGAAAACCCATCTAATAGGGACAACATTTCAGACCCAGAAATGCACTGAAGAATGTGTTCCATAGAAGGGATAGGGTAGTTATCCTTTTGCAATGCTTTGTTAAGGTTTCTGAAATCGATACACAACTTGATGTCTCCATTTTTCTTTCTCACTGGTACAAGATTGGCTACCCAACGGGTGTGTTTGATTGGGAAAATGATTTTAGCATCTAGAATTTTGTTCAATTCTTTCTTCACCAACGGTTCCAGGCTTGGATGCATCTTGTGAAGCTTTTGTTGGTAGGGCTTAGCCTCCTTTTCCAAAGGAATTACTTGCTGCATAACGCTGGTATCAAAGGTTTTTAGGTCTCCATATGTCCATGCAAAGACATCCTTGTATTCTTTAAATAGCTTGACAAATGCAGCCTTTTCTTGTGGAGAGCACCCGAAACCCACATTAATAGTTTTTGGGTCTTCTTGGGTTCCAAGGTTGACCAATTCGTACTTCATGGATGAGCTATGCGTTTTGCAATTTGTTGGCTTTTTGAATTTATCATACAGGTCATATAAGTGCTCCATCTTGACAACTGACTTGGGAATTGTTTTGAACTGATCCTTTTCCTCATCTCCCTTCTCGTTCATAAGCCTGTCATGCTCTTTTTCATTGATGACTGCATTCTTGAACGTCTTCTCGTAGTGCAAGAACTCCAGGATTTGCTCGTCATCTTCAAACACCTGCCAATTTGAGATGTTATCAGGCACAGATGGTCTGAAAATCAATTCAACATAACATTTATTCTTCTTTAATCTAAAATTAAGCAAAATTTTTGCAGCCATACCAACCATCAGATCAACATCTTGGTTCTTCCCTCGAGGTATGTATTTGATGTTAAAAGAATCTAAATTGTCAATTAAGTCCCATACCTGATGTTGGTATCTTACCAAGTGTGGCGAATTGCAGTGTATCCTCTTCCTTACCTGGTCCACAATTATTTGCGAGTCACCAAAAACTTTAAGATTTTTTACCTTCATATAAATGGCTTTCTTTAGGCCCTGCAACAAGCCTTCATATTTTGCCGCGTTGTTGGTGCACGTGAATTCCAACCGGTTGGCCATCAGATGTTGGTTCCCTTGTGGATCAATGAGAACGCTCCCAGCACCTGCACCCTTCAAGTCAGTTAGAGCCATCAAAATAGAGTGTCCAAAATATAGAGTCTAGTGTTACATCAATTGAGTTACTTCCTACGAAACTAGTTCTATCATCTACTATATTACAAGGTGGTTCATGTTAAGGGAGAAAGTCCCCTAGGGCTTTGGGTTAGAACCCTAGCAGAGCATGAGTAATCCAAAACAAGAAACAAGCAAATAACTCAGGAAAAATGCTTAAACGAGCAAACTATGCGAGGATGTACATACCCAGGGGTCCTTCGTTCGGGTAGTTCTAGCGAGGGTTCAAACCCTCTGCAACTCCTCATGATCTTTGAACCTGCAAAACAACAAATTCAAAGACACACAGTAGCATATAGATAAAGAATTATTGTGAAATCAACTTTATAGCATATAAATAGATGGTTAGTTAGACATTGAAATAATCATTCATACATAAACCATAACTATAACATCAGATGCATGAACAAAGTTGATATCAAGAACAAGACAGTGTTCTTTTATTGCAGATAACTATAATCAAAACATAGAAAGAGTTCACCTGAGTCTTCCTCTTTCGGCTCCAAGCGGAACTGTCCTCCAGGTCCGTCCAGCCCCAGTCTTCAAAAGGCTCCTTCCATAACCAACACAAGGATATCTCCCACAAGTGAAAGCATATCAACTCTCAAGGAAACAAGGGTTTCCTAAACTTGGGGAAGTGCTTGAAGCACAGGGATCTTCAGACTTGATCAGGGGATAATCTCAGTAGAATAATTCTCTATTTTCTCTCTCCCTTAAGGCCTTCCCATTGAAGTCTTTTTATACTTCTCCCAAAGTAGTTTTTTAGTTGGGAAACAATTGGGAACAGTTGGGTCATGGGCACTAATAGGTAATCAATAGGTAAAACCTGTGATCTCCACCCATAATCATGGAAATTTATTTTTTTCAAGTGTTTTTAGACATATACACGGGTTGGGTATAGACTGACCTGCGTGTACACGCATTTAATACAGGGCAAAGTCGCGTATAAGGAGTAAAACATTGTTTTTTGAATATTTGGACCAAGTCTGGAAGGAGGGGTTGCCCTAGGCCATAAACCAAGCATCACAAATACATAAGGTGGTATTTGGAGCTATAACAGATGCCCCCTAATATATGAGGTCAGAAGGGGAACATGATGGCCGAAATGTATTAAGTATACGGAAAGGAAACCTGTCAAAAATCGGGAAGGACTTCACCAGATTTCAGCCTGCCAAGCCAACAAAAGAAGATCAGAAAGAAACAACTGTCTGAGGCGGGCATACCCATGCTCAGAGAAAGTAAAGCATGTCCACATATCAAGTACAAGCGGATCCACTGTGTATACAAGTATAAGGAATTGAAAGTACATAATGGATCATCTGATCACGATCGAACAAGTACATGTCTGAATATCACATATAAGAAGATGATCAATGAAGCTGAAAGATGAAGCTGATCACTGATGTCAAAAACTGATCCCAATAGTACCAAATGAACATGATGGAATAAGATGGTACTACATCGCAACTCGGATGCCAGCATATAGGATGTCACTGTGAAGGACTGCAACATATAATGTGGAATGGTGTCAACTAGCAGCAACAGGAGAAACTGTCAAGTGAACCAAAGAATGCTGATGCAACCTGAGGTCTTCACTGATTGCTGTGGCACATTTCTACACAATGGGAATAAATGATCTGAAGTCGACCATGTGAGAAATCGTCTGATTACTGGTCATTGATGTATATCGTTAACAAATGCGAGACTACTCACTGATAATGATAATGAGAGTCAAGGTACCCTGTACAATCTAACAAGTGTGAATAGATGAGCTGAAGTTGAACACCTGTAAGAATCTATCAATCAAGAGATAATGATGGTTTCCCATTGTTGATAGCGAAGGATCTGCCACTAATAATTGCAAACCCTAAAGTACTAGCAAATGGGCTCTAGACCTTTGCCCTAGAGCCATGAGTCATAGTCGATAGTGAAAGATCCACTAGAAGGAAGGCATTAAGGTATCCTTCATCAATCTAGTGTGAGTGTAATCCATAGGCCAATAATGTGGAAGGAATCGGATGAAGAAAGATGTAGTAACCTGAATGAAGCACGTTTCTGGCGTACACAAGATGTAGCTAGTGCACGATAGAAACCCTCTGAACCAACCAATAATGAAAGCTGACACAGAGGCGAGGAATCCACCAATAGGGTCAAATGGAAACCAAGGCATTGCACGAATCCCAATGTGTGATAATGAAAGCTAATGTTGAACACAAGGGAAACCACTCAGTCAAAGACCCATGATACTGATCGATGCTGAGCACAAGGTGACCTATCAATAATGAAAATAGGGCTAGGGTGCGGCTCTAGGCCTGTCCTCAAAGCAATATGTCGTTGTCGATAAGCATAAGACCCGCCAGCAAGAAGTCAATGGAGACCTCTCAAACTGGCACGAGTAAAGGAAAAATATAACTGATGTGATGATAGACAAGACACTCACAACCAGGGATGGCTGACTGAAAAATAGGTCAAGAGACACCGCAAAGAGGCCGACTCAGGCTTACTTCCCTTGAACAAAAGCACGACTCAATGATGACCATGTGGCAGCATATGATGACTCTGTATAAGTTCGTCATGCAGGAGGCACGAACGAACTCTCCATATGATTGGAAGAGATAACCAATCAGAGGAGAACTGACTCAATAACAAGGTTAAGGCGTACCTAAGTCAAACTAAATCCCGCCCAAATGGAGGAGAGACTTTCTTTTGAGTGCTTTGTTCAAGGGCGACACAACTGACTCTAGCTGCCAACAATAAATTGAAATATTGTCCCATTCCTGCTCTTTTTTTGGAATATGTATTTTTTTTTTTCTTTTTCTTTAAGCTGGAAAAAGAATTAAAGAATGCTATAGTATAGTGCAAAGAACTAGTGTCAGTGAAACAGATGATCTAGTTCCTGGGATGGGAACATTCCTATGCTCAATGCAGGGAGGCGAAACTAGTCAAGGACACTCAAAGGGATGTTCGTTCCACGGGTCTCAGGGTGTGTCAAGTCACAAAAGCTAAGGGATTGCAAGTTTGATTTTCAGATGCCATGGTCAAAAAGTGGCTTAAACATGAGTCCAAGTGAAGTCGGCTCAAGGCCAAAAGGTGCAAATGGTCAAAATGAAATGCAGTAGTACAACTCAACACAAAGGAGCCTCTAGGGTATAAGGCCAGAACAAAACGAAGACGCAAAGAGGAATGAGTCTTCAACACACAAGTCATGGCGGGACTAGAGAGGACTCCCGAGCCTAAAAATAAAAAATCAGCATGGGTGCCAAGTGGCATGAAGTTACTATCTAGGGCACCCATGATAAGGTAGGCTCTACCACACAAGTCATGATACTTCTAAGTAATGAGAAGGTTCTGCACCATAACTTGGTGGGGTCGATCCTAAGGCCAAAATGGGAAAGGAAACTGATAAGTGCACAATGCAGGTGAAAAAACCTAACCTATATGCTAGTTTTGAGAACCAATACCTGTCCGAACGGACCAACCATAACAATTTCCAAAGGAGAAATCTTCCAAGTTCTGTATACATAAATAGGAACACTAGACAAGAAGTTAATACATCCCACATATAAACTTCATATAAAATCTTGTGTTATAGAATACAAAACTTGAAAATGTGTACCTTATATATACAATATGGTACAGGGAACCACGCAACCTTGCGGCTTACGCATAATAGTTCTTCTGGACAAACCCCTTACAGGGCTCAGGCCAAGGACTCCTTTGGTAGTCAAAACTCATGGCTTCAAAGAGTTCCTCCTGTGAAGGCAAATCAAGTTCTGAGAAATCATGAGAACTACAAGGATCAAAAGAGGGAATTAAGGGGTCCCATGTCCCTATAGGAAGAATCTCTCGGTCAACTGCTGGGACCAAGTCCCAAGAAGGAGAATAATAAGTCAAAGGATCCTTCTCAGAAGCGATTGAACATTGAGGATTCAATGCCACATAATTCACCCATGGCAGGGTAGAGTCTACTTGAACACTTGGAACAAACCAAGGGGTATTCTGCAGTAAATTCGAATTAGGGTGGTAATTATCAGATGTAAGCTGATCAATAGTGACAATATTCCCTTTATGAGGAAAACACATCACTCGAAAGAGTGAAGACACCACTGCATTCATAGCATAGACATAATCACACCCATGTAGCATATTAAAGTCTAAAGGGCTATCAACCACCATCATATCGATTAAGACAATCTTCCCACCTAAATTAATAGGAAATTGAGGAAGAACACCCATAGATTCAACAGGTCTTCTATCATAGGCTAACAACTGACTCTGAGCTGTCAACAACTTTGGGGAACCCAAAGCTTTCCAAGTCAAAGAGAATATAATACTTGCAGAGGATCCTTCATCCAACATACATCAATAAATGTTTGTGGAATTAACTCTGACCTTTATTTGGAAAGGTGCAGTGGAAGGAAGACGAGGCTCGACAAGACTATCCCAATCAAAGGAGACACTCCTAGAACTTGGAGGGGGAACATTCGAAGAAACCAGAATGCCCCCTATACCAGAAGACTCTATACTAGAAATCAAATAGACTCTTTTGTTGGGCATTTCACCCCCCAAAAGAGGAGTGTAATCAGCCAGAGATTGCATTGGCTCAACCACATTATCAACCAATGGTTGATGGGACTGATGAGAAACCATATCAGATCCAAGAGTAGAAGAAATTTCAGACTCGGACCATATCCTTTGTACCTCTAGAATACCAGGGCACAAATGAGTAAGATGGTCTCCCTTGCATATCTTGCAAGGGAACTTAGGTTTAAAACTTCTACGTCTAGGTTTCTTATCAACCTCCATTCTGCCAACATGACTAGCAGTGGTTTGCGGAGAGTCCTGAACATGACTTGCAGAGGTCAGTGACTCTTTGCTAGTATGACTTGTAGTGACTAGATTTATGCCCCTAGCATGACTGACAACGGCTGAAGGTTCATCTTCAACATGACTAGCAGAGGTTGATGATGAATTGCTAGTATGACTTGCAGTGACTAGACTTGTGCCCACATCATGACTTGCAGTGGCTGAAGGCTCATCTCCAACATGACTGGCAAAGGTTGAAGATGAATGGATAGAACTATTCTTCTTCTTCATCTTCCTCTTTCTCCTCTTTTTAGATTTCTTATTACAAGAAGGAGGAGAAGGAGGAATCTCAGATTTCTCTTTGAAAGAAGATGAACAATTAACATCCGTGCATTGCCCCTGAAATAAAGCATTCATCTCAGAAGCTTCAAGAACATCTGGAATATTCAGAGTAGACCATAGCCAAACTGGTAGTCCAACATTCGATCCAGGAATATTCAAAGTGGCCATCAAGGGAGTACCAACGTTTTCGAAGAAAGGAAAATCACAAGGATTCCCTTTTGGGAGGGTACCTTGGTTGGTTTCCACTGGAATATTGGCCATATCTAACTAATTCGCAGACCCTTCCCTTACGGGAATGTACAAATGACTTTTCAAGGAAGATATACACACAATCAAAACCTTTGCCCTTGAGGAGGCAACTCCACAACTTTCGAAAGAAAGAACAAAAGCCTTCCAAAATTGGCGGAGTGGTAGGTCAATCACTTAGGATCTAGTCCAAAAGTGACGAGACAAAAATAACTAAAGCCAACTATATATAAGGAGCAAAGAGCACTCGACTATAAAGTCCCTAAAGATACAATCAATCAAGTAACTTCCAAGTATTTCCGCTCCGGGTGATGAGGACCAGACACCAAAATACAAGAAAGTGAAGTAAGGGACCTTCCGGAGATAGTCTAGGATAATGACGGCCCAGGCCTACCAGCGAAGGTATCAGAGGTAGTTACACTAACCTCCAGACAATAGCCTTTGCCAGTGCAAGCCCCCAAGCTTTGCAAGGGTGCCCTTCAAAAGTACTGTTGAACGTGATGCAACATCAACCTCAGGTGCCATGGGATTCCCCTACGCAGCCACCTGTGTAGATCCCTAAGATAGGCAACTAAAGACACCAACTCATATCAGAAGCTGAGCGGAACAGTTGTGAGGTAATATTCAACAAGTAAGGGAGCGGGTATCTCTCGTCCTTATCTTCAAAAACCCTCGTGCTTAACTCCCAGTCACGGAGCTTTCCCGGTCTCCCTAATGCTATTGGATTTTCACTCTTTATTCAAACTTCTATGTTTGAAAATTTAGAGTGACCTTGGAGAGTTTACTTTCCTATCACCTAATCCAAGGCCCTAAATAACCTAAAACTTGTTGGTGTACTTATTGACAATATAAAAGTTCTAGTTTATTTTTTTAGTGCTTGATTTTAAAGGCTGTTCTTTTAAGTCAAGGGCATGGGAGTGAAACTAATGATGTGTGTATGACTCAACCAAAATCAAAGAAAAAGTAACTACATGAATGCAATCATTTTTCTTTTGATGAAAAGCAACTTCTACTTGGGTTCTACGAAACTTTTATACAGTAAGAACTTTTTTCTTTTCTTTTCTTGCAACACACTTCACACATGCAAAAACTAAAAAGATTGCTAATGCTTTAACAATGCAAACTATCCTAATGCAAGGTGTAATGAAGATGCAAGATCCTAAATCACTCTAAAAACGAAAGCAATTGTTTATAATGATTAATAAGCCAACATAAGTATTGAATATAATATAAATTTTGAATGCAAAAATTCTCTTCAAACAAGAAGGATAGATCGCAAAAGAACACAATTCACTTTCAAAAAATGAAAAAGGAACTTGAAGGACTTTTCTTTTTCAAGAAAAGGAAAACAATGTTTTTGAAGGACTTTTCTTTTTCAAAAAAGCAATAAAAGCAACTTTTCAAAAGCACTCAAAATGCTACCAAAGACTCAAAGATCGAAAGCAAATCACAAGGAAACTTTGCAAGTTGTCAATTCAACACGAATGAAAACTTAACAAAATAGATGTTTCAAGATGCACTAAACAATCCAAAAGAAGCAAAAAGAGGTTTGAGATACTGATCAAGAAATCAGGAAAGGCACACTTTCAATCTTGTCAACAAAAACTTTCGAAAAGCAAGAAGAAGTGAATGGCCACAAAATTGACGGGAAGCCAAAAAGGCAAACCATAAAAATGAAGTTTGACACAAAGATTGCAGGCAATCTTCTGTTCCGGAAGACCAGAACAATTAAGAGCCTCTACAAGAAGCCTTGTGTGTTCAAACACAAATGATAAAACTCACTGTAAAGCAAACCGAGACCAAAAACTCTTCAAAGCAGGAGAGAACTTGAAATAGTAGGCTCATTGAAAAACTAAAATATGAAAACAGAAACTGACCACTCAGGAAGCACACAAGCCAAGAAACAAATCTTTCCAGATAAAAAGACTTGAAAAAATCATGCAAAACAAATGTATACGCGACTGTGTCTCTACACAGCTACGTGTACACGCGTTTCAACCAAAAGAAACCTGCGTATACATGGCTTCAGTTCAGAGAAACTAGCGTGTATACGCTTCTGTAACCTGACAAAGGTGCGTATATAAAAGTTTACAAGAAAAAACAAAAATGAGGCCTGATGAAAAGGATCAGACTTGAAGTCTGAGTTCCTACAGGGGCAGACAATACAATCACAACAAGCAAACTGAAAGCTGAGCCTTGATTGGCACTAAATAACCCAAACTAAGAACAACAAGATTGTTGTCCCCAGTGGAGTCGCCAATTCTATTAAGGGATAAAGTCCCCTAGGGCTTTGGGTCAGAACCCTAGCAGAGCAGGAGTAATCCACAATAAGAAACAAGCAAATAACTCAGGAAAAATGCTTAAATGAGCAAACTATGCGAGGATGTACATACTCGGGGGTCCTTCGTTCGGGTAGTTCCAGCCAGGGTTCAAACCCTCTGCAACTCCTCATGATATTTGAACCTACAAAACAACCAATTCAAAGACACACAGTAGCATATAGATAAAGCATTATAGTGAAATCAACTTTATAGCATATAAATAGATGGTTAGTTATACATTGAAATAGTCATTCATACATAAACCATAATAATAACATCAGATGCATGAACAAAGTTGATATCAAGAACAAGACAGTGTTTCTTTTATTATAGATAACTATAATAAAAACATAGAAAGAGTTCACCTGAGTCTTCCTCTTCCGGCTCCAAGCGGAACCGTCCTCCAGGTCTGTCCAGTCCCGGTCTTCAAAAGGCTCCTTCCATAACCAACACAAGGATATCTCCCACAAGTGAAAGGATATCAACTCTCAAGGAAACAAGGGTTTCCTGAACTTGGGGAAGTGCTTGAAGCATAGGGATCTTCAGACTTGATCAGGGGATAATCTCAACAGAGTAATTCTCTATTTTCTCTCTCCCTTAAGGCCTTTCCATTGAAGTCTTTTTATACTTCTCCCAAAGTAGTTTTTTAGTTGGGAAATAGTTGGGAACAGTTGGGCCACGGGCACTAATAGGTAAAACCCGTGATCTCCACCCATAATCAAGGAAATTTATTTATTTTATGTGTTTTAAGACATATACACGGGTTGGGTATATACTAACCTGTGTGTACACGCATTTAATACAGGGAAAAGTCGCGTACAAGGAGTAAAACACTGTTTTTTGAATATTTGGACCAAGTCTAGAAGGAGGGGTTGCCCTAGGCCATAAACCAAGCATCACAAATACATAATGTGATATTTGGAGCTATAACAGTTCATCAGTTGGATTGCAGGGGAGAGCTTCCAACTGTGTGTTTATTGCAGTTCCTTCACTTGTTTCTGCATGGAATTCTCCAATATAGGTTTCTGTGGCACAAACATTGAAACTATAATTCCCAAGGATAGAGTTGGTAAACATTACAGGATCATTAGGACCATTTAGCTCTATCACCACATACTTCATGTATCTTTCACGATCAACTCTTAGCATATAACCCTTCCCCTTTTGAGGCAGCAAGAGATGGGACCAATCAGTTGAGAATTATCCATTCAGTTTTGCTGACTAGTCCCTACTAAGCAGCATTCCATAAGCCTTGAGTATGTCGACTACAACTATATCAATGACTTGTGTGTACTGTGGTTTGGTAGTCATCCGAATCAATACATCTTTCAATTCCCCAATTACTTTCACATTTGTCCTGTCTAATTGCATGATTTGAGTTCCAGTTTTCTCAGGTATCACATGAAGTCTTTTAGCAACAGAGTAAGGCATCACAGTGGATGAGGCACCTAAGTCTACCAAGCAATTGTGTACGTTCATGTTGAATATTTCAAATGTGATTAGGAAATGGGGAGTCATGGATTTTGATTTCCTTCCTATCATGGCTGCACTGACATATTGGGGGTTTCGATTCATTTTTGATAGGGTGGGTTCCATGGCTGCTGGATTTTGGGCTGTGTTGGGAGTACTAACAGGTTTGGAGACCGACTTCTGGGTTTGGCTGCTCGGGATGGTGGGAGTTTTGCAGTTTCACTCATTCATAGCTTTCAAGAGCAAATCTCTTTGCTGCGTTAATTTCAACAAATCAAAGTATGTGATATTAGCCCTAGATTTCTTAAGATCATCCACAATATTGTAATCAATGTTATAAACAGGATAGGGCAGAGTAAACATACCAGTTTTTCCATTCTTAGGTGGGACTTTACCATTATGAGTCACCTTCGTTGCATTTGGAGATGCATTTTCTTTCTCTGGATGTTTTGCAACTGGTGTATTCTTGGATTGACCACTAGGTCTACCCTTCTGAACAGGAACTTTGGGAGCAGATGCCTTCAAAGGGTGAACATCTTTCTTGGTCTGGTCTATGGGCTTCATCACACCCGCAAGTGGCCTCTTACTTCGTGTGTGGATTTCATTAATGTGGATTTCTGCCATACTGTCTCCTTGGTCATCATCGTTCTCATTTGTGTAGAGATCCCATTGTACATTGATTTGAGACTCTTCTTCTGAGGGCTCTTCTACTTGGTATTCTTCCTCATCGTCTTGTTTTGGCTCTAGCTCTACTATAGGTTCTTCTTGGTTAAGGAGTGATCTGATAAGAGCCAGCTCTTTTGTATTTAAATTCCCTTCATTGGGTGGAGCAGGAAGTGCAAGTGGACCATGAACACCTTCTGTCTTCTTACGATAGAAAGGTTTGAAAGGTTTTCTGTTGTTATACTCTCCTCCACTCCCACTTGTCTCTCCAGAGTTCCTTTTCATATCGATGACTGTGTTTGCCAACTTCTTAATGATTCGATGCAAACCTTCCACGTATGTGGTGTCCCTTTCTTTGCCCTCAGCCACTTTGTTATAAATCCCACTATTCTTCTTGGATGACTGAGAGGTTTTTTTCTCTCCTGTTGTATGATGACATGCTGTGAGACTGATCATTTCATTCTCGACTTTTACTGCTTCATCAATAACACCCTATAAGGTTTTTGCGTTACTCCTTTTGACCCACATCATAGTAGGGACAGGGAGAGAAATGATGTAGAATTCCATGACCACCTCCTCAGTAGGTCTAGCGTTATCCGGGATTCTATTAAACAGGGTGTTGAACCGGATGTTAAAATCCTTGACCTTTTCTTTGGTTTCCATTTTCAAATAGGATAGTTCTAGAACTAAGGCCACAAGGGTTTTGTCATCGCCATACTTGTCTAAAAGGGCCTGTTGAAAGGCAGCCCACGAGGTGATTGATCCTGTTCTCAAGCTAAAGTACCATGTGGAAGCTGCACCAATTAGGGTAAAAGGGAATAGGAAACATACTATATCTTCATCAGCTACCCCCAACATGCACACGACCAGGAAGAAAGAGTGAATATGGTTATCAACGGTGTCTCCCCGCTTAGGGTCAAATTTAGGCAATACTATTTCTATGTTCTTGGGTAAGGGATGCTGCTGCTTAGGTATCGCTACAACATCTTGAGTGAGCCAGGGAGGAAGTGCTCCGAGAGATGGTGGGAGTTGGTTCCCACCCGATTGAGGAATAATAGCCATATCGAGGATAGGGATGATCTGGTTGAAGGTTTCTTCAAGGCTTTCTTTATTAAGACTTCCCAAATTGGGCCAGGGATTACCTTCAAAGAGTGGATCTTCAGGAATTTCTTCCCAGGGAGTGTCAATGCTTTGCAAGGATTCAAGCACAATATCTTCAAGAGACAGGGCTGCAGATGTCTCTTCATTTATGGAACAGATCGTTGGATTTCTTTTAGTTGTCGGAGGTAAAGAGTGAAAGATGGGGAGCTGAGAGAGGGAATGAGCATAAGCCCGAGTAAGTATTCCGACTGGTTGTTCTTGAGTGACAGGATACTCCCATAGTGTCTCTTCTTCAAAATGAGGTTTTTCTGAATGGGAGGAAGGGTCTTTTCGACCTTCACGATCCATGCATTAATATTTTCGAGTCCATGCGTGACATTTATAGATGAAATCATAAAAAGTTGTGGATGGTGGTTCAGGCCCTCCTTCTAGCACAAATTTGTTGACATGGCGAATTTTTGCTATACCAACAAGGGGGACTAACCCGATCACAAACCCCAATTAGACCTGCTTTCATTTGGAATGGCTAGTTCCAACGGGTTTTAAGGGACCCCGTAAACTGTTAAATGCGTTGAAAGATTGCTTCTCGGAAGAAGACTTCAATTAAATCAACAAAATAAAACAGTTAACCTCTATGTATTGAATCCTATCTACAATTATTCTAACTACTCTAGTCTATGTCCTGACTATCCTAATCTATCTTGCAGGAGCATGACAAAAGAGAGGTTAAACATCATATATGAATTGCAAGTCTAAATGAATCAATTACTAGTTCACATAAGAACAATGCTACATCAATTCTTAATTGCAATCCAATCATCCATACATGAATACACATTCCTTTTTATAGAATTAAAGTTTGCAATTGATGTCTAACATAGTTTCAAATTAGGAACTGCTTATAAATTAACTATGATGAAGAATTAAATTCAAACAACCAAGGCTAATTATAAGCTGTATCATTATCAATATGCACAAAAACAAAACACATTTGTATTTATGCCAGCAACAACACCCTGTCTCAAAACACATAAAAGCAAAGGATCTTAAAACTGAAACAAAAGGCTCCTCATTGAACCAAACAATCTCCTTTATTCATAATAAATCAAAGTTGTTTTCTCCAAACAAAAAGCCCTCATCCCCTATCTGGAGGTAATACTTATACACATGGAAATAACTCTCGGTCTTCCCTTCATCCTTTCGCCTTCCCCTTGTTCTCTGGAATATACAGATCAGAACACACAGATGTAGAACAATCGGTGTCATTGCTGACACGTAGAGGGAATTTCCTATCACTCTAGTGCTTCGTTTCCTGAGGGATGAATAGATGTTGATTGAAAGAGAATGACTGCGTGTCATCTCTTCACACCTGTATACAACGGACATTATCCCTTATTATTTCCTGAAGGAAACTGAAAACACTGCGCTCATCATCCCACATCTGGCATGATTGAATGTGTGTTTGGAAGTAATGGCATCTTGATGGATCAGCGCTGTCATGAGTGCTTTTGCTAAACATAGAGAGTGCCTTCATTATGCACTATGGTGGTCCGTATTCCCTTTTTCAGAGTGTGTTTTTGTAACATTGACACCAGTGGTGTGGAGGTGTCATCTTGATATAGCTTCCGTTTATCTGTCCTCGGGCTACTCGTATTTGCCTGCAGGAATAATTCATATTAGCTATGATTGTGAGAAATATGGCAAACATGCTTACAAAACATGAATCTTGCCTTCATTAAACGCTTATAACATCAAATGTGAAAGAATCGGCCCTTGATTTTTTTAATTTATGCATTGATTAAGTCCCGCGAGTGCGAATCCAATTTATATTGAAAATCATGGCGTAACACATAACTAGATGGTATTTCGGAAGGGGTCTAAGTGGTAACCAGTGTTTTGAGGATGGCCCCCCATTCCACTCTTCAAAAGACACATAAAAAATAGGAGGAAAGAGGACACTGCTTTTTGGGCGGGTATTCCTCGAGCTACTAGTTCACCCAAAATCTGTGTGGACCGTTGGATCCACGAAAGGTAGATCAATGGTGGAGGATTGGGGAGGCAGACTTGAAATGCATATGAGTTGTGTTTAATGATCCCTTCGGATCCGCAACATAAGCTCCTCTTTGAAAAACCCTGACCTCAGCATATTATCAAAGAACACAGGAAAACACAGGAAAACCCGTGGCTGAGCCATAGGGCCGGACTTGAAAATTTATATACCTGAGCCTATAAGTATCGGCGGGTCCGGTCATCACCCCTTTGCTAACTACATAACCCCCCGGCTCCACCGATTGCGATAAGCGATCGGCGAAGGCGAACCCAAAATATATATATATATATACTACACTTAATAGCCTTGGCGGGTCTGCAATGTATGATTTTCTTTGAAAAGCCCCGATCTTAAGACTTTTTGTAAAACACAAGATTATACGGGAAAACCTACGTCTGGCCGTAAGGCCGGACCTGAAATATTATATGCCCTGGTCAATAATCATCGCCGGGTCCGAGTGATAGTGGTGTGCCTTATATATAGGCCCCAAACCCTTCCGATAGCGATAAGAGATTTAGCTCCACATGTTATGCTCTTAACTTGCAAAAGATACCCAAATACAGAATATGCGAAGAAAGATACCCAGAACATAGAATAGCGAGAGACAACAACAAATATTCTATTATTCAGAAAGCAATGTTCACTGGCCTCTTCGAGGGGGCAACCTCCAATAGAGTAGAGCTCGATACAGAAATAAGACAAGATGCTCCTCGCAGGGAGTCTCTATCCTTTATATATGACTCATACATGCAATACCATGGATCAATACCATGGGTTTTATTAATACCATCTATCTAATACTACGGCCCATTTGCAACTAACTGTGGTCCCATCATTAATTGCGGGTTAACCACTTACAATTATTAATATGGGCTTTATTGACTCTTGACTGTGACTCGATCCCATTACATAAATAAGGGGGTTAGGGTGGACCCTAACATGCCCTCCCCCTTAAGAATAGCCTTGTCCTCAAGGCTGAAGCTGCGGAAACTGCTGAAGAATAGTGGCTGGTTCCCAAGTTGCATCTTCCGGCGAGGTGTCTTTCCACTTGACGAGAACTTCCCGAATCATGCCGCCACGCAGATGCCTTTCTCGTGTGTCTAGGGCCTGTTCAGGTTGGAGCCAGATTGACCCTTCCTTGTCCAATTCAGGTAGACTGGTTTGAATTCTGCAATTGTTCCCAATCACTTTCTTGAGGCACGAGACATGGAAAACTGGATGGATTTTTGTAGTAGGCGGCAAAGCCAGCTTGTAGGCGACTTCTCCAATGCGCTGAAGTACTTGATATGGTCCGTAGAATTTTGGAGATAGTTTCTGACAACCCTTGTCTTTGAGTGATGTTTGCTTATATGGTTGCAGCCTCAAAAAGACCTAATCCCCTTCTTGAAATTGGTGCTCTGAGCGATGCTGGTCTACCTATTGCTTCATGCGGTTTTGAGCTTGATGAAGATTCTCTCTAAGATGGGCGAGCATGGTTGCGCGGTTTTGTAGGAGTTGATCCACTGCTTGTACCTTTGAGCCCCCTTTGATATAAGAAGTAGGGGAAGGAGGGAGTTGACCATATACTGCTTCATAGGGAGTCATTTTGGTGGTGGCATGATAGTTGGTGTTATACCACCATTCAGCCAGAGGTAACCATTGTACCCAAAGATGTTGCTTTTCTGAAGTGAAACACCTAAGGTAGGTTTCCAGACATTTGTTGACAGCTTCCGTTTGACCATCCGTTTGTGGATGATAAGAAGTACTGAGTTTTAGCTGGGTGCCTTGTAGCCTGAAGAGTTCCTGCCAAAAATTACTGGTGAAGATCGGGTCGCAATCAGACACAATAGAAGTGGGCATGCCATGCAATTTGAAGATCTGATCCATGAAAGATTGAGCGACCAAAGTCGACGTAAACGGGTGGGGTAGGGCACAGAAATGAGCATACTTCGAAAGTATGTCCACAACCACCATGATGACTGACTTGTTTCCTGACTTTGGAAGACCTGTAATGAAATCCATAGAAACCTCCATCCATATTGCTGTCGGGATGGGCAACGGTTGTAATGTGCCTGGTGCTTTGACAGTCTCCCCTTTGTGGCGTTGACAGACATCGCATTCTGCTACAAAAGTGAGGATGTCCTTTTTCCTCCCTATCCAAAAAAATGATCTTCTGGTGCGAGCATATGTCTTCTAAAAGCCTGAATGTCCTGCAATGGGGGATGAGTGCAATTATGCCAAAATGCGACTTTTGAGGGTGGATGTTGGTGATATTACGACTCTGTCCCTGTAGCAAAGAATCTCATCCTGCCACGAGTAGCCCTTGGTGGAATTTGGATCCGCCTGCAATTGAGAAATGAGTTGGGAGAGCCCTGGATGTGAAAACCATTCCCTGCGAGCTTCTTCAATCCATTCTGGAATGGGAAGGGAAATTGCTAGCAGGGTACTTCCCTCCTCAAATTGGCGAGATAATGCATCTGCTACACTATTTTCTTGCCCTTTCTTGTAAATGATCTCATAATCATATCCCAGCATTTTGGCGAGCCATTTATTTTGTTGTGGGGAGGATAGGCGTTGCTCCAAAAAATATTTAAGACTGTGATGGTCTGTGCGGATTTGGAAACGTCGCCCCAATAAGTAAGGTCACCAGGTCTCTACTGCATGTAAAATGGCCATCATTTCCTTCTCATAGGTAGATTGGCCCATATTCTTCCCACTTAGTTGTTGGCTTGTGAAGGCCAAAGGTCGCCCTTCCCGCATTAAGACCGCCCCAATACCCGTACCCGAAGCATCACATTCAATGACAAAAGATTTGGTGAAGTCAGGTAGTGCTAAGACGGGAGTGGAACACATGGCATTTTTTAGGGCTGTAAAGGCCTGTTGTGCGTCCTCATTCCAGAATAATGAATTTTTCTTCAGGAGTTGAGTGAGGGGCTTCGCTATGCAACCATAATTGCGGACAAATTTACGATAATAGCCTGTGAGACCCAAAAATCCTCTCAAGCTCTTCAAGGTCTTAGGTTGAGGCCAATCTTGCATTGCCTGGATCTTTTTGGGGTCCACCTTGACACCTTCACGCCCCACAATGTGGCCCAAATACTCAACTTCTTCCATGCCAAACGAACACTTGGACATCTTGACAAATAATTTATGCTTGCGGAGCAGTTGCAAGAGTAGATCTACATGCTGAAGATGTGCGGCCCAAGTGCAACTATAGATGAGGATGTCATCGAAGAAGACAAGGACAAATTTCCTGAGATATGGTTTGAGAAGGTGGTTCATAAGGCTCTGAAAAGTAGAGGGGGCATTACAAAGACCGAATGGCATGACCAGGAACTCATAATGGCCTTCATGAGTTCTGAAAGCAGTCTTTGGAATGTCAACTTCCTTCATGCGAATTTGGTGGTAGCTCGAGCGAAGATCCAGCTTAGTGAAGAATTGAGCCCCATTGAGTTCATCCAGCAAATCGTCAACCACCGGGATGGGAAATTTATCTTTGACTGTCAACTTATTAAGGGCCCTGAAGTCTGGACACATCCGCCACTCCCCATCTTTCTTGAGCACCATGACCACCGGTGATGAATAAGGACTAATGCTGGGACGAATGACACCTGCTTCCAAAAGTTCCTTGATTATTTTTTCTATTTCATTCTTTTGGGTGAAAAAATATCTGTATGGGCGCACATTTGGGGGTTGGGCCCCTGGAACCAAGGTGATGCTATGATCATGTTCCCCTCTCGAGGGTGGAAGCTCATGAGGCTTGTCAAAGACCGACAGATGGTTATTTAAAATCTGTTGCATCTCAGGATGAATCAGCAGAGACTTGGTTTCGACTGCCTGGATGGAATTAAATTGAGCTATAACTCCATGATGGCCCTTTTTTTAGCAATTTTTCCATCCTATGTGAGTTGATGATAGAGGGAGCTCCCGCCTGGAGTCCACGGAGGGTATGTGTGGATTTGTTCTGCTTAAAACTCATATATAACTCCTGGAAATCCATTGTGATTGGCCCAAGAGTGCGAAGCCATTCAGCACCGAGGACAATGTCGCACCCTCCCATGTGTATGGCAAACATGTGGGTCTTCAACTGCTAATCCCCCATTTGAAGTTTGACATTTTCACAGCGGCCTTCACATTTCATTGTGCCCCCATCCACAATTTGGACTTGGAAGTTAGAAACTGCTCGTACAAAACAATGCACTGCTTCCGCGACTTTTTGATGGATGAAATTATGTGTAATTCCACTATCAATCAAGACTACTACTGGGCGATGTTTAATAAAACCTCTGATTTTGAGAGTTTGAGGTGAAGAAATCCCTGCCAAAGCATGCAGCGAAATAACTGGTTCGTCAGGGACATTGTCCTTTTGGTTGTCCTCTTCTAGTGCCTCATGTTCCTCCAGTGGTGGATCTTCCTCTGATGAGCTGTAATCAGTGGCATCAATTTGAAAAAATTTGGGCTGCTTGCATTTATGACTTGGGGAGTATTTTTCATCACAGTAGTAACATAATCCTTGCTTTCTTCTTTCGGCCATTTCTACAGGTGACACCTTTTGAACCTTAAGTGTTTGAGTCATGCTGTGAGCCTGTGGGGGGCGACCCTTAGCGGTGAAATTTGGGCGATTGTACTAGGGTGCTAACGCACGTTCCACGTTACGAGATACCTTACAAGCCTCCGTCCATGTGGGAGGGTGGTGCAGTAAGATGTGGGCTTTTATGGCTTCTTTAAGACCGCTGATAAAACATTCCGTGTAGAACACATCTGAGAGACCCCTAGTGTGGAAGGCTAAGGCCTCAAAGGCTGTAATATATTCATCCACTGTGCCAGTCTATCGGAGCTTAGTCAGACGACCCAAAAAAGAATATTCCTGGTCAAAGCGTTCTGTAAGAGATTTTTTGAAGGAGTTCCAAGTCCTAAAAGGTCCATTACAACGTTGATGCCATTCCCACCATTGCCACCTTTCATTGTCCAAGTACATGCTCCCCACCATAAGCTTAGTCTCATTATCTAAGATGTTATTCAGATGGAAATACTGCTCCATTTGTGCTATCCATGCTGCCGGGTGAGAACCATCAAATTTATGCATATCCAACTTGGGAGGTCGCGGATGGGATTGTTGGTGGGGGCCCCCGAGGTGAAGAGAGTGGCTAGACTCACCCTCACTGTGTCCATTGCCAATATACGCCTCCTCATGGGATTCCTCCTTTCCCGTCGGGATTATGCTTGGGATCATGCTATTTAGTCGGTCAAGCTGAATTTGGAGGGATTGCAAGGATTCTTCAAGCTTGTCGATCCTTTGATTGGCCATAGCTTGAGCTCTAGTTTCTACCATGCACCGATCTGATGTTCTTGAAAATTGTGACCACCCAATTTTTTTTTTTTTTTTTTTTTTCACTAAGAATTGAATGGTACCACCGTGCTCAGCTCGTCGTCCTGATTTTGATGGGCTAGATCACCAACGGAGTTTTACTCCTTCCTTAGGAATACTGCAGTAGCCGAATCCTCAAAATGTCAATGCTACCAAAAGTCCTGCGAAAATCATGCCCCGGTATAGGAACCCCACATAGCTACTCAGATCAGGTGGATCTGAGAGATCTAAATGGCAGATTGGATAACTCTGAGCGGCGGAACAGATTGCTGCTGCGAATCTGATGGATCTAATAGATCGGAATGGCTGGTCTGCTAACTCGGAACTGCGGGACTGATGTCTGTTGCTGCTGCACCCCTTTGCACGTTGATCTAGAAGAGATGATGTGTGATCCCCAGATAGAAAAGGGAACTATGGTATCGAGGACTTTCAGGTGCTACAGATTGCAATATACATAAGGGTCTAACAGTAGTACTCGGCCCAATGTTTCAGGGCTCTAACTAAGGAGGATCAACCATACCCTTAGCCGTACAACCCGACTACCTTATCATACGGGCGAGTAATCTCTTCGAGTGCTGTTCTCGGTGTACTATAACAGCAAGACGACCGACGGTTTATCTATGGCGAGGTTGCAGAGGAGCTAAGGGGCTTTTGATATACCCAGAAGGTACTTGGAAGACAGTCCGTACGCGGTTCTGTCTAATGCGCTACTACTCGAAGGGGTACCCACAAGGGTTACAAGGGAATCCAACAAGCGTGACCACCTCTTGTATTTCCTGCGTGTATGCCTCCCAAATCCACAGGTTTATGCGCTCAACGACAGATCCCGTGGTTTAAAGACGCCGGAACACGTCTCTAGCCAAATTTTTTTTTGCTAAGAAATGGAGATCCCACTGGCCCTGGAAAGTGCTCTGATACCACTTGTTATGCTCTTAACCTGTAAAAGATACCCAAATACAGAATATGCGAAGAAAGATACCCAAAACATAGAATAGCGAGAGACAACAACAAATATTTTATTATTCAGAAAGCAATGTTCACTGGCCTCTTCGAGGGGGCAACCTCCAATAGAGCAGAGCTCGATACAGAAATAAGACACGATGCTCCTCGCAGGGAGTCTCTATCCTTTATATATGACTCATACATGCAATACCATGGATCAATACCATGGGTTTTATTAATACCATCTATCTAATACTACGGCCCATTTGCAACTAACTGTGGTCCCGTCATTAATTGCGGGTTAACCACTTACAATTATTAATATGGGCTTTATTGACTCTTGACTATGACTCGATCCCATTACATAAATAAGGGGGTTAGGGTGGGACCCTAACATCTCACCTGAAACATATATATTGTGGTTAATAAAACCATCGGGTCCTGTAGATAGTGGCGCACTATGTATATATATAAGCCCTGCACCTGCCGATAACGATAAGCGATTTAGCTCCGGACCCGATATATATATATATATATATATATATATATATATATATATATATATATATATATATATATGGTTGATAATTCTGTCGAGTTCAGAAGATAGTGGAGCGCCTTATATAAAAGCCCGGGACCCCGCCGATAGCGATGTGCGATGGGGCTCCAGACTCGAAATATATGCATTTTGGTTAATAAAACCGTTGGGTCTGGAAGCCATGTATGTGTTCTGTTTTAATGTTGATTGCGGTAGGCAAAAAGGGGTGATTTATGCATATTGACGAAGGATTTTCATTATAAAGAGTTATAATGGGAATGAGGTATGGTAGGAGGTTTTTGGAGGGTTAGGAAGGGTTACGATGGAGGAAATGAATGGAGGGTTCAACCATTAGGAGTTGAAGGTTTGACCCAGTAATGAGTTAAAGTCTCTAGGCTAAAATAGATCATTCGGAGAGATGAGAGATCAACTTTTAGGGGACCCATTCAAAATTGCTGCCAAGGCAAGTTTTGATAGGGTGGTGGTTGTGGCCACAACACAGTCATAGACCTTTGCAGAGGTCTAGAGGACAACTAAGAGGAGTATATCGATAAGCCCTAAAAGGCTTATCGACCTGCGTGAAGGAAGGTTTAGGGTATAAAACGACATCACTACCATCTCTGGGTGAAGAAACTTGGTTCCTACATCCCCCCATACTTTTTCGGGTGAGACTTCTGTCGATGCTCCGTGGATTGATGTTGAAAGGGCCAGTAGTGTAGGGATTTTCTTGGCTAATTAACACTGAACCTAGGTCAGGGCCCATCAAGCCAACAATCTACCAAATAATGGACAGAAAAAAAAAAATCAAATCCCTTAAATCTAATGTAAACTAGTTCTTTTACACAATTATAAAGACAAATATAGTGGCACATCTTGTTACCAATGCCTGTTAATTTAGGCTGAAGTTCCAATCAAACAATGAAATATCCCACTCCTACTTAGACAGCCTACTCCAACTCCTTGGTCCTATCACTTACACACATTCACAAACATAAAGGGACAATTTACTTGCCTCCAAGAAATGCATGGTAGTATGTTAAAATATATAATCACAAGAAACACATTATAATATCATGAAAACATATCATATAGAGCGGGAAAATAGATTTATGTTCCATGTAAATGAAGAGTATAATAACAAATTATACCTTTGGTGATGGGTTTGATATTCCATATAATTAAGAGTATAATAATAAATTATACATTTGGTGATGGGTGCTCTCCTTTGATTCCTTGATCTTCTTCCTCCCTTAGCTTACTCACAAACTGAACTATCTATGAGGCATGGAAGGAATTCCTTGTGACAATCCTCCAACATAACAAGGTATTCTAATCACTTTCCTCTATGTTTCCACTCTTGAGTGGGTCCCATTATATAGGCCATACCTAGATTTGGGAGGATGCATCTAGACACTTTGGGATGAGAGAAATTAGTAAAATTCCTCAATTATTGACCCCGAGCCAACTCATAACATTCTAGGTTAAACTGATCATTTTAGGAAGGGCACATTCTAGAAAATTAGGGCTCCATCACTCACTGAAAGAAAATATTCGATGTATTTATTGGAAAGAGTGACATGATGTACACTGGCAAGGATCAATGGTATATGTGATGATAGAAGGCTAGGAGAAATGTGCTATCTAGACAAACACAAATAAAGATGGAAGGGAATGCATTCAAAGCAAAAACTAAATTAAGTTGAGTTAAGGTTCCTCTCATTGTAATGGAGTGGAAAATAGGGTTACAACAACATTGTTAATATTTGTGTTTGGGAATTACGTTGTACCCTATTTAATCCATGCCTTATGACACCCATGTCCATGCATATTCCATACATATTTGATTTTGGAATTGTGACTTGACTACTTCATGATACATGCAACACAATTAAAAAGGCTACCTTATAACTCATAAAGTTTATTTGAATTGGATATTTACTCATATGCTATGGTAATAAAGTTAATAGCAGCTCCATATTGTAATGTAGAGTCCTCTCCCTAGTAACTTCCCTCACTTTCATGCTATCCATGAAGTCCACGTCCCTTTTCTCTATACACAATTTCATCTTTCCTAGTTGGTAGTATGTATTGTACCTTTGTGTTCCTTACCAAATATGAGAGAATCAAGAATTAATGCATTGAATAGATACTTTTTCTAGCATCAGCATAATTCATTTAATTTATAATTGCTTATTTAGGTTAAAAGGTTGATCGAAGATTACATCTACATTTGTGTTTGATTTTTAGATGAGCCTATGGAATTGTAGTTTTGTGGACCTAGGAGAGGACATGCTAATAGGGGAGGTCACAAAGGGGATTTGTTTTTTATTTTTCTTTTTGGATGTCGATTCTAATGAATTTACATAATTTATGCAAACCAACCATTTATATTTTGGAGATCATAATACACATCCACCCCTATTATCTTTTGTGCCTAATTTTTAATGGCATCTAAGTATTTAGGAACAAATCCTAGGTTACCTACTTACTAGTGATAGATTAATGCCTAAAACCCTAATACCCCCTTTTCTAGTACTAAAGGATGTGAATTCCTAACAACAAGCTTACTATTCCTAGTTCTTTTGACGCTCTCTCTTCTAATTCAAACTCTTTAGCTTTACCCTACCTTATTAAATATGTTGAAGCTCCCATTGTCAAGCCAATTATTATAGATAAAGGGAAAAAATTAATGGACATACAAGTTCCATATATGCCTCCTCATGCTTGTTCACCAAATGCCATTGTATATTTTATTATTGTATATTCTGCCAACATCTTCATTGCTATTGATCATTCTACTAACATGCCTTAGTATAGCTAAGTCTTTGTTGTTAATCCATTGTATGAGGATGATAATTTTGTTAAAAAATATGAACGTGGAAGCTTTCTCCCCTATGCAACTTGCTTCAAGTACATTATGCCTATCCTAGCACTCTTGGTTGGCCCAATTTCACCCTAGTTATAATAGTGGATAATTTGATTTGTACTTTAATGGTCGACTATTAATGAAGGATTTTTTTTACAATAACTAGAGAACTTTATTTATTTATTAAATACTATGATTGAGAGGAGATAGGAGGAGTACATGTCTAAGTAAAAAAACCTGAGTGTCTAAGAGAGGCAAAGGATTTTTGCGACTATCTTTTAGAGTATCATAAAATCTCCATAGTTACAAAAACCTTAACTAAATAACTATAAAATTCCATAATTAGGAGCCTATTACTTAGATGCTAGTGTTGGAAGAACAAAGGTAAACTATGTGACTAGAGTTCCACAAATGTCTACTAAAGGCTGGTCAACATGAGTAGAGTAGGGGGGCCATTCACCTATGGATCTTAGAGGAGCCAAAAAATAAGTCTGCATAGTGCTAGAGCCTAAGTTAATCAGCTTCAAGACCACATGTTCCAACAAGTCAACTCATCTCTTCAAATACAGTGCAAGATTTGGCTCTTCAAATGTAGGTGCACACTTAGCCAAACCTCATTGCCATAACTCATAATGATATCAAGGGCTGAGAGACTTTGGAGGATACACTCCATGTCTTCATGCAGGGTTATTGAGCTCTTCCTCATCTTGATGCAGTTAATTGCATGTGGCACAAAATGTAGGTTTTAACCCCGTACAAAAATTACTTGCATACGAATTCTAAAACAAAGAATAAATAATGCGAGAGCATAACACATAAAACACATATACACAGAGATTTTCCCCTGGATCCCAAAACCGGGACTACCAGCTTGATTTTTCATTATGTTCCTTTCAATGTTATAATACATATTTATACATGTCGAAGCATCCAATACCATGGATCGAAAACCATCGCGTCCAATACCATGGACCGAAAACCATCGCGTCCAAAAAACATTTGTGAAAATCATGCACAAAAACATAGGTGGGTCCGCCCAACCTAACATAGGGTCCAAAACCAAAATTTTCCGGGGCGCTGCCTCAGACCCCATAAAGTGGGGTTACGGGTGCCCCTCAAACCCCCTGTTAACTACATGGAAGAATATAACACAACCCAACATAAAATTATGTATAGTCCATTCCTTTTGAGGCCAAGGACCCAACACAAAAACAAACTTGAGAAACCATGCTGAGCCACGAGGAGAAACCCCCTTCTATCAAGTCCTCCCTTGCATACACTTTGTAATCAGATTCATTGTTATTTAAATCCCTCATCAAAACAAAAGAATAAAATCTTAATAATTTTATCCCATAATGGCAGCATGTGATGAGACTACCATGTTTATTTCCTAGGGTGGTGATCACAAATGACATGATGAATAGGAGTGTGGGATTTTGGGATGGGATGCATCCTGCATATGTTATTGAATTCTCCTTAATACTTTCAATGTATTTCACTAGAATGAAGTTTGTTGTGATCATTGGCTTATGGAATTGGATGGGAGACACAATTATCATTATATAACAAACACCGCTTCTTGATCAATATGGACTTCCAAATTGGTCTGTGTGTCAACCAATTGGTTATTGCACCTTTTAACATGAAACCATTCACATTTGCAATTTGATTTTGCAACTAGAGAGATAATTATGCAAAAGAATTGCTTCTAACCTCATATCCTTGGCCTAAGTTCCAAAGATAATGTGCCTTAGGATAATATGAGACTCTCCAATAACTGTAATATGACTAAGGTGGAGTGACTGAGACACACGAATACCTTGGGGACAAACCTATGCCTCAGTGAGGTTATTTGTCAGGATCCCTAGTTTCCATGTGAACTTTGCTTCAATTATTCATTTGGGCTGAAGAACTACACTCTTCACCTCCTGCACCTACCTCCCCCACTGTTCATGAATTGACATCATGAAATATTTACCTATTTTCGGTAGATGGTGATGCAAGAGAATCAAATGAGATAAATTACCTTTGACCTGACCGATCAAAATTATTTACTAAAGAGGGTTGGACCTCTTAAATGTTCTTCTCTATTATTTGTTTGTAAAAGATATTGGAGTGCCCAAATTAGGAGCAAAGTGATAGAGTTTATTAGATTAGGTGTGTGTTAGGCCAATTAAATAGGGATTAGGTTGTTTGAGAAATTCTAATTTAGATAGGAGCATTAAAAAAGAGAAAAACTCATTTTTTTGGGAGATGCTGAACGTAGATCAAGTCAGTAAGGGCCAGAACAATTTTCTGTGTAGTGATTTTTCTTTTCATAATTGATTCAGTGGAGTTTCATGGTATATTTTTCATCATCTTATGTCAAGAAATTGTTTGCTTCAATTGATGAAAAATCATTCTGCTGTAGTTTAATGGTAGAATCCTATAGATTGATATCTAGAGTATTGTGTATCTTTGAGAATTTTGCATCCAAACAAGATAGATCTATAGATCTGATCAGTGCTGTGAGTGTTTTATCCTATTTTCATGTTTTCTCAACGATAGATTTAAAGAATCCTCGAATTTCCATGTTTTTTCTTGCTTGAAATCGCCTCGAGAAAGGAAAACCTTCAGTCACAGAAGGGTCACACCGTGGGTCGCATTTGAAACAAAAAGGTCGCACTAGAATCAAAAGGGTCACACCTGCAGTAGAAGGGTCGCACCATAATCAAAAGGGTCACGCAATAGATGGAAAGGTCGTGCCTACCACAGAAGGGCCGCACCAGAATCAAGGAGGTCACGCCAGCCTATATAAAGGTCACACCGGCTTGCAGAAAGGTCGCGCCAGCTTACAGAAGGGTTGCGCCAGTCCACAGAAGGGTCGTGCTGGTTCAAAATTGTGTTTTTCTTGAACTTTTAGGAGCCCATTTCAAACTTTGATTGCTGGGTCAAGTAGCCCCGTGTGTCCACTTTCTGTTGAGTCATTAACCTCGACGAAATACCCAAGGAAAGAAATCCAAAAATTGAATTTTCCAACCTCAGTCAAAAGCACTATGTCTGGTTAAGAAATTTTTGGAGATAGAAAGATTTGGGAACAGAGCATTAGTGGTTCAGGCCACCATCATTTGGTATCAGAGGAGGTTTAGAGTATTGTTCTCAGAACTTCAACAAATATGCCACCCAGGAGAGGAGGAGCTAGCATAGGTCAGGGAAGACCTGTAGCCAATGCAATACTACTTGAAGAAATTAGACATCTTCGCATATGAATGGAGGTGATGGAAAATTTTCAGAGAAGAGTCCCTGATGAGGGAGATGGCAGTGAAAAAGAAGAGTCTTTTGAGGAAGATGAAGAGGAAGAAAGTGAAACAACCAAAGTTCTCAAGATGTTGGCAAAAGCAAGTGGAAGACTGAAGGTAGAAATACTTCTATATGAAGGAAACCTTAATGTGGAAGAGTTGATGGATTGGATTAGTGCATTAGATAAGTATTTTGACTATGAAGAGGTCGGAGATAAAAAGAAGGTGAAATTCACAGCTAGTAGATTGAAGGGCCATGCAGCCATTTGGTGGGATGAGCTACAAACATCCAGAGAAAGGAAGGGAAAAATCAAGATTAAGAAGTGGGATAAAATGGTGAGAAAATTGAAAGGTAAATTTATGCCTAAGGATTACCAATTAAACTTTTTCAGACAGTTACAAAACTTAAGACAGAAAGGGATGACTGTTGGGGAGTACATGTTAGCTCTGCTACATGTTTGAGCATTCTTGAGGGTCAATGACAGTTTAGCAGTATTGTTGATGCTTGAAGGGCTTTGCGGTAGTCTTTCCCCTTCTACTCCTGCAAGTTTCCCTATACCCTCTTAACCTCTCGTTCTCTGTTTTCCTCCTGAAACTTCTTCGTTCCTTGCCTTATCCATATTCCTCTGTTTAATCTCTCTTTACCCCAGCGCCTCTGTTAATTTGTTTTAATACTGCAAAACCCCACCGTAATCCCTTCTTTTCCCAGCACCCGGTCTTTTTATATAAAACCTGTTGAACCCCCCGTATTAACCTATTTTTGTTTTAACCCCCAGGCGCAAGGTTTAAGTCCATCCGACCGTATTCATATAACCCGTGCCATAGCCCTTCTTGTTGCTTTTAATCTGAGCCGTTGATCGTATCTGCCGCGATCTAACGGTCATCGTTCTTTTGCCCGCGCATTAAACATCGCGCGCCTTCCGCATCATCCAACCGTCCATCGGAGATCCGACGGCAGTCGCACCATCTCCCGCCGCAACCTGCCCGCTTGTTAATGCGCGGGGAGAGTGGTTTCCCGCCGGTCGCGGAAGCCACGCGACGCCTTTTTGTTGGATCGTGCCCCGCTATACGGATACCGCCGAGCCCCGGAAGGTGGTGCGGGGAATACCGCCCGCCTCCCAAAACCGCTCATCTCGTACGTCTCCCCGCCGACTATCTGTTGTGCATCTTCCCCGTGCGATGGCCATCCGATTATCCCCACTTATGATCCGACGGCTCTCGCTCTCCCGTTCCCGTTGACCTCCGATACCCCGCGTAATTCGATCTTCGCCGTTGATTTTATTGATCCAACGACCCATCTTCTTTCACCCGCGATTGCTCCCGATAGCTCCTCCCGATGTGATCGTAGCCGTTGATCTATACGATCTGATGGCTCACGATGCTCTCCCCGCTCCCCTGTCTTCCGATAGTCTCCATACGCCGATCTTCGCCGTCCGATTGCTTAATCTAACGGCTAGTGTTTATTCGCCTTCTTCTCATGCTTCCACCATGTTTTTGACTGTCTGGAGCTCCCGATGGATAGCAACGATCAATTACCTGTACCCAACATTCAATCTGTAACCAACCGCATTTAAAGGAGAGCATGGCAGAGGAAAAACAGGATGGCCTCGAGCAATGAAAAGCATTTATCAGGCATGGAACTTAATTCATGATTCACTTTAGCTGCTAGAGAAGGATATTAGAATATCATAAAGGGTCATTTTGTCCATTAAAGTGCTAAGAATTGCAGCAGAGGCCCGTTTCATATTGTAAATGTGGTTGGTGATCATTTATTGACATCTCCTCGCTTAGTAGTAGAGATATTTTATAAACCAATTTCTATATATACATAGAAACACAATGTAAGAGGTTGATGAGTGTTATTTTGCTGTAAGGTTCAACTTTTGGAGATTGTAACTGCTGTGATACCTGCAGTGTCTGGTCTTCATTTTCAGCTAATGCAAGCTTCTTTTGTTGTTAATTGCTCACTGTCCACTTCTTCTTCTTATTCCAGGCTGTGACCGTTTTGCATTTATTCATGTGCTGTTAATGTTTAGCATTAGAGGGGCTGTCATCCCACCTCTGTGTTAGGTTTTAGCATGTATCATTGAATTTGTATGCAGGTTTCTGTTGTTTTAATGCCAGAGAGTTGTCATCCTGTCTATGTATTAGAAAACAAATTTACAGACCCCTTAACTGGTTGCAGCCGGCCATCACAGGGTCCTGTGCATCTGCTGGTGTGGTCAGTCTTCTCCATTATCACCTTATCCTCAAACTATGAGTAATTGGTGGTTAAAAGCCTTGTAGTCTGGGGGTGTTCACCCATGTCTGGGGTCAAGCACAGTAGAAGTGGTTATCTAGCTTGAATATGCAGCACTTGTTTCATTCATCCACCAATTTATCAAACTTTTTGTTGAGTTTGTAATGTTCCCGAGCATCACTGATATACAAACTAGGTGAGTTTCATGGGGTGATAACATTAATTGGCACCGTTGCCGGGGAGAGGAGAATCGAAGCTTAGCTTCCCTGGGAGAACGACACAGCTTCAAGCTTTGATGACAGACAAGGTTTGAACACATATTTTGGTTGTAATCATCTGTCTGGCGACTCCATTGGTGGAAGACTATCCTTTGGCGACTCCACATTGAAGTTCTGGAGCAGTTGGTGAGGCATGCTAGAAGAAATTTTCAGAAATCATCAGCTGAACCAGTGCCTGATTCTAAGAAGACCGTTAAGCAGGTGATAATATTGCAGAAAGGAGCATCAGGATTAGTTAAGCCTTGAAATTTTTATGTATCTCTGCTTGTGTAGAAATACCATCAGAGATTGATACAATGCCTTAGTTATTCATTCCCCTTTTGGAACTCAATTCACAGAAAGAAGCACCATGCTGTCCATCATATTCCTCTGTCTCTGTTATCCTTTTCACTGATTCATTCCACTTAGTCCACCAGTATCCCTTTCATATATCTCAGTCATGGCAGGTCAGCAAGCCCTTACAAAGATAGAACGAATAGTTGCTGCTAGGTATGCACCTTTAGTCTTGCTTACCTCTTTGAATGCCATGCCTGCAGGAGATTATCAAGAATTCATGCCAAAGTTTACTGGTTCAGAAGAAATATCAGCTGAAGAGCACTTAGAGGCCTTTTATTGCTATGCTGATAATTTGGATATCAATGAAGAGGATGTCTGGATGAGGGTTTTTGTGCAAAGCCTACATGGGAAAGCTAGAAAATGGTTCAGAAATTTATCCTTAGGTCTATTGCAGACATTGATGCTCTAGATGATGTATTTTTAAAGCACCGGGGAAATAAAAAAGATCTGATCTTTTATCATGATGAATTTGGGAACCTGCAGAGAGAAGATGGTGAGCTGCTGTCTGATTTCAACATTAGATTCAATCATATGTACAACAGAATGCCAGCTAAAATAGGACCTACCCCTGATTCTGCCATGATAACTTATTCTAATGCCTTCGATTCTCAGTTCTTCCTGTTGTTAAGAGAAAGAAGGTGCACTTCTTTGGCTGATATGTAAGCTACAACCTTTGAAGTAGAAGCAAATATCATTGCTGCAGAGAGACTTGAAGGTGATGATGAAAGGAGAAGATAGGGAAGTGAATCTTCTTCATCCTATGATTCTGAAATAGATGAATTAGCTAGGATGATTGAATTTTTGGCCTCTGAGGTTTCCAAGCTAGAGGCTGAGCAGCATCTTAATGAAGCAGGAGCTCATTGTTCCATTTCTTTTCCAGCTCCAAATTTATGTAGAGGAACACATGAGCATGTGCAGATTTTGCAGAAAAGCAGGGATACAAACGAAGATCAAAGGGTGAAGACCCTTTGTCAAAATACAATCGTGGAAGAAGAGCTGTTTGAAGAAGAGGAGGAGGTCCATGGTTTGGAGGATTTCCCCTTCTTAACCAGGGCTGCATATGAGAAAGCAATATTTAGAGGCACTGCTTATTAGTTTGTTGTGCCTACAGAACGACAAGTTGACTAGCAAGGGTAGCCGCTACAGATCCCTTCCTCCAAGAGTATGAGATTGAGGCCAGCAAATCTTCGCATGGCTATGAAGACCTGCAAATTTCCAGCCTGCTTTTGTCCCCAATCCAGTGTTTAAAGAGGGAGAAGAAAGCTCCCCATCATCTTTTGCTTCTCTGTCTGCTCAAGTGAAATTCCCTCATAGTTGCCCCTTGAACATTGAGGCAGAACATAATTCAATGATTAAGGCTGAAGCTGATCATCTCAGTCTTGATATCTTGAAACCTGCTCAGATGGCTTCCACACAGAATGAAAGGGCAGCTTTACAGATGACAGAGGAAGAAAATGCACAGTCATGGGACTCCTCCTTGGATGAGGATTGTTCAAAGGAAGATTCAGGAGCAGAAAATATCTCTGTGTCCCTTGCACGAGAAAACAATGATGCATCTTTCATATTTATTTTGCAGGCCACATAAGACATGAATAGGTACACATCAGCCATGATTATTCAGCAGGTGTACAAAGGCTCCTCTAAAGAACATCCAAGGAGGAAAATACACAGAAGGGGAATGAAATTTGATCCCTATCTACCTATCAAGCTCAAATGTCCTAAACTGTTTGAGGTGGAGGATCAAATAAATCCTGTCCTGCTGATCTATGATGAACCGGCTGACAGGCAACAATTTTGGTGGCCCAGCAAATGGGAAATTTTTGAAGTTTAAGTTTTCAGGCTTTAATGATTGTAATCAAGTTCTTTTACAGTTTCCTATTGTATGCTTAGTTGACTCCATGCCCAATGGATACTAGGCAAGTGTTTTTATAGCTGTTTTTGCATGAAGGCATTGGTCTGCAGGTTCTTGAGACCTCACAGGGAGGATCTCATCCCCAGAAGGAGCCAATGTTAGCTCTGCTACATGTTTGAGCATTTTTGAGGGTCAATGACAGTTTAGCAGTATTGTTGATGCTTGAAGGGCTTCGCGGCAGTCTTTCCCCTTCTGCTCCTGCAGGTTTCCCTATACCCTCTTAACCTCTCGTTCTCTGTTTTCCTCCTGAAACTTCTTCGTTCCTTGCCTTATCCATATTCCTTTGTTTAATCTCTCTTTATGCCAGTGCCTCTATTAATTTGTTTTAATACTGCAAAACCCCGCCGTAATCCCTTCTTTTCCTAGCACCCGGTCTTTTTATATAAAACCCGTTGAACCCCCCGTATTAACTTATTTTTGTTTTAACCCCCGGGTGCAAGGTTTAATTCCATTCGACTGTATTCATATAACCCGCGCCATAGCCCTTCTTTTCGCTTTTAATCTGAGTCGTTGATCATATTTGCCGTGATCTAACGGTCATCGTTCTTTTGCCCGCGCATTAAACATCGTGCGCCTTCCGCATCATCCAACCGTCCATCGGAGATCCAACGATAGTCGCACTGTCTCCTGCCGCAACTTGCCCGCTTGTTAATGCGTGGGGAAAGTGGTTTCCCACTGGCCGCGGAAGCCACGCGGCGCCTTTTTATTGGATCGTGCCCCGCTATAAGGATACCACCGAGCCCTGGAAGGTGATGCGAGGAATACCGCCCGCCTCCCAAAACCGCTCATCTCGTACATCTCCCCACTGACTATCTGTTGCACATCTTCCCCGTGCGATGGCCGTCCGATTATCCCCGCTTATGATCCGACGGCTCTCGCTCTCTCGTTCCCGTTGACCTCCGATACCCCCGTGTAATTCGATCTTCGCCGTTGATTTTATTGATCCAACGGCCCATCTTCTTTCACCCGCGATTGCTCCCGATAGCTCCTCCCGATGTGATCGTAGCCGTTGATCTATACGATCCGATGGCTCACGATGCTCTCCCTGCTCCCCTGTCTTCCGATAGTTTCCATACGCCGATCTTCACCGTCCAATTGCTGATTCTCACAGCTAGTGTTTATTCGCCTTCTGCTCATGCTTCCGCCATGTTTTTGACTGTCTGGAGCTCCCGATGGACAACAACGATCAATTACTTGTACCCAGCATTCAATCTGCAACCAACCGCATTTAAAGAAGAGCATGGCCGAGGACAAACAGGACGACCTCGAGCAGTGAAAAGCATTTATCAGGCATGGAACTTAATTCATGATTCACTCCAGCTGCCAGAGAAGGATATCAGAATATCAGAAAGGGTCATTTTGTCCATTAAAGCACTGAGAATTGCAGCAGAGGCCCGTTTCATATTGTAAATGTGGTTGGTGATCATTTATTGACATCTCCCCGCTTAGTAGCAGAGATATTTTGTAAACCAATCTCTATATATACCTAGAAACACAATGTAAGAGGTTGATGAGTGTTATTTTGCTGTAAGGTTCAACTTTTGGAGATTGTAACTGCTATGATACCTGCAGCGTCTGGTCTTCATTTTCAGCTAATGCAAGCTTCTTTTGCTGTTAATTGCTCACTGTCTGCTTCTTCTTCTTATTCCAGGCTGTCCTTGTTTTGCATTTATTCATGTGCTGTTAATGTTTAGCATTAGAGGGGCTGTCATCCCACCTCTGTGTTAGGTTTTAGCATGTATCATTGAATTTGTATGAAGGTTTCTATTGTTTTAATGCCAGGGAGCTGTCATCCTGTATGTGTATTAGAAAACAGATTTATAGACCCTTTAACTGGTTGCAGCCGGCCATCACAGGGTCCTGTGCATCTGCTGGTGTGGTCAGTCTTCTCCATTATCACCTTATCCTCAAATTGTGAGTAATTGGTGGTTAAAAGCCTTGTAGTCTGGGGGTGTTCACCCATGTCTGGGGTCAAGCACAGTAGAAGTGGTTATCTGGCTTGAATATGCAACACTTGTTTCATTCATCCACCAATTTATCCAACTTTTTGTTGAGATTGTAATGTTCCCGAGCATCACTGATATACAACCTAAGTGAGTTTCTTGGGGTGATAACCGTACACAAAGGAGTTTTATAAATTGAGCATTAGATATCAGGACATGTTGAAGATGACATGGAAAAATTAGCCAGATATATCAATGGATTGAGATACGATATACAAGATGAAATCAGTATGTTAAGTCTGCAGACAATTGAAGGTGCCTATCAAGTAGCTTTGAAGGTAGAGGAGAAATTGTTGAGGAAGAAAAGTCAGAAGAACACAGATAAAAATCTAGCAAGAGGAAGAGGAGCTTCCAGACCAAGATTTCAGCACTCTTCGAATGAAACAGGAGGGACCAATAATTGACCACCATAGAGAGGAGACTTTGGTAGAGGAATATTTGGATCCAGAGGTAGAAGTCAAGAAAGGGAAATTCGGTGTTATACATGTGGAGAATTAGGACATGGGTCATGGGACTGCCCTCACAACAAACTAGCAAATCCAAGGAATGTAAATATAGTTGAGACAAAAGAAGAAAGCCCTCAGGTCACAGGGAAAGAAGAGCCACCTGAGGTGGGAGAGTCTTTATTGTTAAAAAGAGTATTGCTAAAGGCAGAAAAAGAAGCCAATGAACTAGCTCAAAGGAAAAGTATATTCAGGACTGTGTGCAAGTCTAAAGAGAAATGCTGCAAGGTTGTGATTGATAGTGGGAGCACTAACAATATTGTTTCTACAGAGATGGTGGAGAAATTGGGTTTGGTTAAGATGGTACACCCTACTCCCTACAAAGTGTCCTAGTTGCAGAAAGGACATAATCTTTTGGTGACACAACAGTGCTAGGTAGATATACATATTGGTACATATAAAGATGTGATAATGTGTGATGTAATGCCAATGGATGTGTGCCATATATTGCTGGGGAGACCTTGGTAGTTTGATAGGAAAGTTGTTCATGATGGTAGGAGGAACACATATACCTTAGAGAAGGATGGGAAGAAGCATACATTGTTACCTTTGAATGATGGAGCGAACAAAGGAATGGCTGGGGAAAATGTTTTGATGATTAGTGGAAAATAATTGCTATGAGAAGTCAAGAAGGAGAAAGAAATGCATTTTTTTGTTGTGGGTAAACCCAAGGTAATTTTGAATTCTACTAATTTAGATAATTTGCCTATGGAAATTAAAAATCTACTAAATGATTATGTCGACATTATTGTTGATGAATTTCCAAGTGCATTGCCACCAATTAGAAGTATCAACCATCACATAGATTTAATACCTGGTGCGAGTTTACCAAACAAAGCAGCATATAGGCTAACTCCTCAGGAAAATGAAGAAGTTGGGAGACAGGTGCAGGAGTTGTTGGATAAAGGATTGATAAAGGAGAGCCTAAGTCTATGTGTAGTACTAGCAGTGCTTAACCCCAAGAAGGATGGTGAATGGTGCATGTGCATCGATTCCAGAGCAATAAATAAGATTACTATCAAGTATAGATTTCCCTTACCACGTATGGATGATTTGATGGATTGCTTGAGTGGGTCAAAGTATTTTTCTAAGATAGATTTGAAGAGTGGATACCATCAAATAAGGATTAGAGAGGGGGATGAATGGAAGACTGCGTTCAAGACTAATAGTGGGTTGTATGAATGGTTAGTGATGCCTTTTGGACTCACTAATGCACCAAGTACATTTATGAGACTGATGAATGAGGTCTTAAAAGAATATGCTGGAAAATTCGTGATAGTTTATCTTGATGATATCCTAATTTTCAGTCAGAGTAAAGAAGAACATTTGGAGCATCTTAAGTTGGTTTTAAATACTTTACAAAAAGAGAAGATGCCGACAAATATGAAGAAGTGTAGTTTCATGGAGAAAGAGCTTGTTTACCTAGGATTTGTAGTCTCAGAAGAAGGTTTGAAGATGGATCCAGAAAAGATACAAGCAATTGTGAATTGGATAACTCCAAGGAACATATTTGAGGTAAGAAGTTTTCATGGTCTTGCAAGTTTTAATAGAAATTTTATAAGAAGCTTTAGTCAGATTTGTGCACCGATAGTTGAAACAATAAAGAAACAAACAACCATTTCAGTGGATAGAGGCAGCAGACCATAACTTCAAATTGTTGAAAACGAAGATTACTGCAAAACCTATTTTAGCCCTACCAAACTTTGATAAAACTTTCCAAGTTGAGACTGATGCTAGTGGGGTAGAAATTGGAGTTGTACTAAGTTAGGAGTAGAGAACTATAACATGTTTCAGTGAAAAGTTGAATGAGGCCAAGCGGAAGTACTCATCCTATGATAAAGAATTCTATGTTGTTATTCAAGATTTAAAGAAATGGAGGCATTACTTGTTTCCCAAAGAATTTATTTTGTATTTTGATAATCATGCACTACAGTTCATAAATAATCAGCCAAAGTTGAGCCAAAATCATGCTAAGTGGGTGGAGTACTTACAAAGTTTCACCTTTGTAATTAAGCACACAAGCGGTAAGTCAAATAAAGTTGTTGATGCTTTGAGCCGAGTGAATTTGGTTATGCAGGAGCTGAAGATTGGTGTTTTGGGATTTGAAGAAATGATTAACATGTACAAGGAAGATACAAATTTTAAAGAAATATATGCAGCTGTTCAGAATCCCGTGATTCATAATAGAAGCCAATGGTTAGACTACCTGATTCAAGGAGGTTTTTTGTTCAAAAACAATAAACTATGTATTCCTAAATGTTCCATGAGGGAAAATTTGATTAAAGAAAAGCATAGTGGAGGATTGTCTGGACACTTTGGGCAGGATAAGACATTCGCTCAAGTGAATGCTTTTTATTATTGGCCAAAAATGCAAACTGATGTCAAAAAGTTTGTTGAGAAATGCAGGATTTGTCAACATGCCAAAGGAAGGAGCCAAAATACTGGGTTATATCAGCCATTGCCAATACCAAATAGGCCTTGGGATGCAGTCAACATGGATTTTGTTTTGGGTTTGCCAAAGACTCAAAGAGGATATGACTCTATCTATGTTGTTGTGGATAGATTTTCGAAAATGGCTCATTTCATTGCTTGTAAGAAAACTAGTGATGCAACTCATATTGCTAATTTGTTTTTCTCAGAAATTGTAAGGTTACATGGGCTGCATGTAAGTATTGTTTCAGACATAGATACTAAGTTCGTGGGACACTTTTGGAGGACTCTATGGAAGAAGTTAGGTACAAACCTCAGTTTTAGTTCAGCCTATCACCCTCAAATAGATGGGCAAACTGAAGTGGTGAATAGGAGTTTGGGAAACATATTAAGAAGCTTGGTTTACAAACATCGAAAAAAATGGGATTTAGTGCTTGCTCAAGCTGAATTTGCCTATAATGATACCCCTAACAGGAGTACAGGGATAAGCCCATTTCATATTGTTTTTGGAATGCATCCTATAGGAGTATATGAGCTTAGAGATTTGGGAAAACAAGAGATAAGGAGTGCAAATGCTGAAGAATTTGTAGAACAAATGCAGAAATTGTAGGAGGATGTCAAACAAAGGTTATAGGAGAGTAGCAGGAAGTATAAGCAAAGGGTTGATGTGAAGAGAAGAGAAAAGGAATTCCAAGTGGGTGATCTAGTTATGGTTTACCTAAGGAAAGAAATATTTCCTATAATGACTTATAAAAAATTAAAAATGAAAAAGATAGGACCCTGCAGAATTTTAAGGAAGTTTTCCTCAAATGCTTATGAGATTGAACTGCCAGAAGGAATTGGAATATCTCCTATCTTTAATGTTGCAGATTTGCACCCATACAAGGAAACATATGAAGAATCACAAAATGGACTTGTAGATGAGGAAGACTGTAAATTGGGAGGAACAGATGCCAATGACAACAAAGAGAGAAGTGGAAGAAGTCTTGGAGAAGCAAGTAACAAAGAAAACTAGAGGACAAACATATTATCAGTATCTAATCAAATGGAAGGGATGACCAATTGAAGATGCTAGTTGGATGGCAACATCAAAGTTAAATAAATATCAAGTGAATCCTGAAGACTTGATGGAAAGAGTCTAATGCAAGAGCATCAAATGAGATAAATTACCTTTGACTTGGTCTAAATTATTTACTAAAGAGGGTTGGACCTCTTAAATGTTCTTATTTATTATTTGTTTGTAAAAGTTATTGGAGTGCATATATTAGGAGTGAAGTGATAGAGTTTGTTAGCCTAGGTGTGTGTTAGGCCAATTAAATAGGGATTAGGTTGTTTGAGAAATTTGAATTTAGAGAGGAGCATTAAAAAAGAGAAAAATTCATTTTTTTGGGAGACGCTGAATGTAGATCAGGTTAGTAAGGGCCAGAACAATTTTTTGTGTAGTGATTTTTCTTTTCATAATTGATTCAGTGGAGTTTCATGGTGTATTTGTCATCATCTTATTTCAAGAAATTGTTTTCTTTAATTGATGAAAATTCATTATGTTGTAGTTTAATGGTGGAATCCTGTACATTAATATCCAGAGTATTGTGTATCATTGAGAATTTTGCATCCAAACAAGATAGATCTATAAATCTAATCAATGTTGTGAGTATTTTATCCTATTTGCATGTTTTCTCAATGATAGATCTAAAGAATCCTCGAATTTCCATGTCTTTTCTTTCTTGAAATCGTCCCGAGAAAGGAAAACCTTCAGTCACAGAAGGGTCGCACCGTGGGTCGCATTTGAAACAGAAAGGTCGCGCTAGAATCAAAAGGGTCGTGCAACAGATAGAAGGGTCGCGCCTGTAGCAGAAGGGTTGTGCCATAATCAAAAGGGTCGCACCTGCCGCAGAAGGGTCACGCCAGACTACAGAAAGGTCGTGCCAGCTTGCAGAAAGGTCGTGCCAGCTTATAGAAAGGTCGCGCTAGCCCACAAAAGGGTCGCGTCGATTCATAATTGTGTTTTTCATCAAATTTTAGGAGTCCATTTCGAACTTTGATTGCTGGGTCAAGTAGCCCTTTGTGTCTACTTTCTGTTGAGTCATCAACCTCGACAAAATACCGAGGGAAAGGACTCCAAAATTTGAATTTTCCAACCTCACTTAGAAGCACTGTGTCTGGTTAAGTAGTTTTTGGAGACAAAAAGATTTGGGAATAGAGCATTGGCAGTTCAGCATGCCATCAAATGGATATATTTTTAATAATTTTGGCACATGGTTTTAAGTTATGAAGTTGTCATGGGTAACATTATGGTTATTTTCCAAATATAATTAATGTATACATATTTTATTGTTTGTATTGTTTTATGTATAATGGCTATTTGGTTATGATGTGGATGTAAGGTGCGAGGGAGGCATAAGGAATGATATGAAGTTAAATTGGAAGCTATTAGGTGATTGCATGAGCCATCTAGATTCATAATCCATGTGGGTTCAATGTGGATAAAGTTTTTTAAATGATGATTTTTTTTCCTTTATTTATCAAGTTTATATTTTGTATTTCCAGATTCACCTTATAAACATTTTATTTTGAATTTTTTTTTTTCGTTTTTACATATTACATGTCACCTAATAATAATAATAATAATAATTTTTTATTAAAAAAACTTAATAACTAATCCCAATTTATTATTATTATTATAACGTTTATTGAAAAAACAATAGGTAACTAATACTTGAATTCCAGCCTATAAAAGAAGAGGAAATGCTTAAAGGCGAATGAGGAGGAGAAGGGATAAGAAGCATAGTAATATCTAGAAGCTAGTTTGCTTGTTGCTACCGCGTTTCATTCAATATTTCGCTTTCCATTCAATATTTTACTACGGCACGCAAGAGCATTTACTTATAGCAAGATGCGTTTTAAGGGTGTAATGAATGCAAAGGTTTGGAGCTTCTTTTTAGTTTTTAGTTTTAAATTGCTTTTATTTTATTAGCGGTTTGTTATGTAGTGTATTAATATTTTTATTAATATTTTTTATTTTTTTTAATAAGTGGAAAAATTTATCATAATTCAGTTGTCAAATTAGCAGTGAAGATAATTATCTTTGGCTACTATCCGTCAATGCAGGTTGACTCATCACTGTTATTCAAGAAAAACCACGCCATCTAGAATAACTCGTTGGTAGTCTGTAAGGGGACAGACTTTCGCTCCTGCCAAATGCCTCTGGGTTTTGGCCTGGAGTATGCCCTAAAACTGCTTCTACTTGACTAAAAGCTCATCTTCCTTAAACGTAATGAAACAAATTCTCTTAAAATTATTATATAACATATAAATCATTTAAAAAACCTTTAATTTTGTTTTTTTTTGTTTTTTGTTTTCAATCTAATAAGATTAATACATTATTTAGCATTAATGTACATTATCTTTATTAATTTCAATTCGGTTATTTCATATTTTCAGTATTTTTTAATTTATTTTAGTTACGCAGTCTTTTTCATTTTCTATGATTTCTTTTCGTTCTTTTTGTTTAATATCCTCAATTAGTGTTGGATCTATTCAAAATAAGTGATGACTTATGAGAATAGGTCACATCCTATGTGAATAGGTTGGGTTGGGCTCGCACAATAAATTTGCAAGAGAAAAAGGGTTATGGCAATAGCAATCGTCTTTCTTATAGCCACAACAAACTCATGTACATGTATTTTTCCAAAGAGACAAGAAGGTAGAAAAAAAGGAGGGATAAGGAATAAAATAATATTTTACATAAATTTAAATTAAATAAGATTAATGATTAGTTATTTTTAATATTATTTAAAATAAAACTATTTTTATTTTTAAATAAGATTTAAAATTGGTTTTGATTGGCCAAGAGAATAGGTTAATGACCCAAGGCCTATATACATCTCATAAAAATGAAATTCTACCCGTTTACAACCATAAATAGGTCATTTTAGGTGTTGTGTTTTCTTTAAATCATGATAATAAATCAATCCAATTTTGGAAATAGTAGCCAATGATGATCATCATCACTATCATTAACTTGAATTATGATAGGTTTTACCACTTTAAAAAAAACCATACACTTTAAATAAAACAATATTCTAATTTCATTATAATTTATTTGAATTTCAAATAGCCATAAACTAAAGTGAAATGATATTTTATATTTATTATGATTCATGTTACAAAATTCAAGTTGATAAATTTAAATTATGATAGAAAGTTTTATTAATAGAAAATATTAATACATTGGCACTCAATTTTAAAATATCTATTACAATACTAACCTTCCTCATGCCTTAAACTATCAAAACTATGGTAATCTTGGAGCATTTCCATTATTTCTTTTTGAGTATAGAAATAAGATTAATAAGGAATCTAAGTAATATTTACATTTTTAAAAGTTTGACAAACCAATTATGGTGTCAATACACCACCATCATCATCATTGTCAGCGTCACTATCGTTGTTGTCACTAATCGTCGTCGTCATTTTTGTTATCATCATCATCATCATTATCGCCATCATGATGGATCATCAATTTCATCATCGTCATTGTCATCCTCATCATTGTTGTCGTTGTCATCGTCGTCATAATCATCATCATCATAATGGTCATCGTCATCATTAACATATCATCATCATCATCATCATCGTCACCATTGTCGTCGTCGTCATCATCATCATCATCATTGTCATCATCATCATTTTCATCAATATTAATATCATTGTCATCATCATCGTCATTGTCATTGTTATCGTCATCGTCATCGTCATCATCATCCTCATCCTCATTCTTGTCGTTGTCATCATCGTTATCATCATCATCGCCATTGTCACTGTCATTGTCATTGATGAAATAATAAACAATTAAACAAAGATGGAAAAATGCAAGTTTAAAGGAAGGAACAATTACTAGAAATCACATTAAACACAACTAATGGAATTTTATGATCTAGGTGGATAACAATTACCATAGTTAATAATTATTTTTATATATCAATGTTTTAAAATCATGGACGATGCATGATAATAAATAAACTAAATCATAATATCAAAGTGAGAATCTAATCATAACATGATTTCAATTTTACCATCTTAATTATGATATCACCAATGGTATTGTAATTTATTATATTTACCCATGGTATCATAATTTATTATATTTTCCCAAGATATTAACCCATGGATTTTGTAAACCATGGTATTTACCCATGGTATTTTAAATGTAATGAGAGACATGGCTCTCTCTACATAGATACATCCAGACATAAATGGATTTCCTCGACATCTCCTCACTTGGTGCAATATACCAATATGCTGTCAAAATAGAGTAGAAATTTAAACAGAAGAAGCGAGACTTTGGATCTACGAATCCTTCACAATAGAAGTAGGGCAAGGGCATCCCCAATCAACAAATAAATAATGGTAATGGAAAGTCAAAGAAAAACACTGGGAAGTAGTCACATAGGATCCACAAAAGTTCCTAACACAACATTAATGAATGTCACTTAAAATAATATTTCTTGGCAGATCTTAAAGAGAAACAAATAGACTCCAACTCTGATTTTGATTTTGAACAAGATAAAAGAAAGCCGATCATTGATTCATAACCAGATTTTACCATAACAACTAGGACGATTCAACCAGAAAAGTTAGAAGAGTGTGAGGAGGGGGAGTGCCTCTTCCATTCATCGATGTGGGTGACGAGGGCCTCACTACATTTCATCATTGACAGTGGGATCCAGAAGAACCTAATATCAGCTGAGGTCATCAAGAGATTGAAGTTGCCAATAGTTCCACACCCCCAACCATACACCATTGGTTGATTGAGCCATGGAAGAGACATTTGTGTCGACTGACAATGTCATTTTTCCTACAACGTCAAACCCTTCAAAAACGAGGTACTGTGTGACGTTGTCCCACTTGAAGTTTGTGATGTTATTTTAGGACAACCTTACATGTGGAAATGTTATGCTGTTTATGAGTCTCGACCCCGTAGTTTCATCATTTTTACTCTAGGGGATCAATTCTACAAGATACTAGAGGTAGTTCCAACTACTTCTATTTCATTAATCTCAACAAAATAATGCAAGAAGGTAGTCTCTCATACTTCCAAACTTGTCATTTCCACAATTCAGTCTGAAGGTGAACCACATGTCACTGCAACCACCACAACTTCAGTACAAGCTCTCTATATATAACACAAATAGGTGGACAAGCTTGTATAAGGGTCTAGAGATATATTCACCTCACCTACAAAGGCATCTCTACATCCACTTGCACTAGATGACATGATTTCATATGTTCAGTGTGGCTACAACAATTTATCTCTTTACAACTCCATTAAGTATTTTCAAACAGGTTCACGGTTCCAATCAACAATCCCCATGGATGTCACATTTCAGACTACATCTTCACCAACAAAGTCCTTCCCTCGATCAACATTTTTTTAAAACGATTTCGACACTTCCAACCACAGGTCCATGGTGCCCTACCAACAACCAATGCAAAATATAAAAAATGACATGACCAACATCAAGTTCTGTTTAAGTTTCAGGGTACAACTAATGGGATTATGAACACCAAGATGAAGGGTACTCACCAACAGAACATGCAACTTTGTGAAGTGGTTAAAGTAGAAAAACTTCTTCCCTAAGGCAAGTGGTTCACTAGGAACCAAGTTCAGCAGAAATTTCCTCATTTGATGAGGGAACTTTACGCAATGGGGACCATTACTTCCTAAGGGGGGAGGATTGATCCAGGTGGATAATAATTAACATAATTAACAATTATTTTTATATATAAATGTTTTAAAACCATGGATGATGCATGATAATAAATAAAATAAATCATAATATTAAAATGAGAATATAATCACACGATGATTTCAATTTTACCATCGTAAGTATGATTCTCACCCATGGTATTTACACATAGATTTTGTAAACCATGGTATTGTAATTTATTATATTTATCCATGGTATTGTAATTTATTATATTTTCCCATGGTATTCACCCATGTATTTTGTAAACCATAATATTTTCCCATGGTATTTTGTAAACCGTGGTATTTGAAATGTAATGAGAGGCTGGCTCTCAGTGAAATAAAAATTATAAATATGAGACTTCACCATGGAGTAAAGAAAGCTTTTTGTCCTAATGTAGTCTTATGCTATATTTCACATTCAATAAAAATAGTTTCGTTCTTTTTATGTTGTTTTCTTATGAAATATTTCTCTTACACAATGTGTCATATTATTAGCTATTTTTACATGGTGATATATTCATTTTTCATCCATTAAGTTTCATTTCTTCAATAACTTGGATTGTACCAACATTAATGCATCAAGTCTCATGAGAACTCTATAGTTAAGTATTGTGATGGGTGACCTGTTGGGGAATTTTTTGTTCTTATTATTTTTTTCGCTTTTTTTGGTTTCATTCCTTAGACTATCTAGATCATTTTAATAAACATGTTACAATTCCAAAAATTAGCTAGGTAATTAAGTATTTAACAAAGGTTTTAGATATATTCATATAAAAAATTATTTTCTATTGTTTTTGTGTTTATTTTCAATTTATTTGGAAGATTTGTAGACATTTTATGTTTCATATCATTATACTCAAATGACAATGAGATAATAATGACAAAATGTCATTCTATGCTTCTTCATCATTATCATAATCATCATCATCATCATCATCATCATCATCATCATCATCATAAAAATATAATAATGACAAAATGACCACCATCATCATCATCATCATCATGACAAAAATATAATAATGACAAAATGACATTCTATGCATCATCATCATCATTATCATCAAAAGATAATAATGACAAAATGACATTTTATTCATCATTGTCATTATCATAAAAAATATCCAAAATGAAGCCTTAAGCTATTCAACAAATATGGAAAAATAGAGGTTTAAAGGAATGAATAAACTAATAGTAATCATCATCATCATCATCATCAAATGACAAAATTACAATGACATTCATCATTAAAAAAAAAGATTAAACAATAAAATCATCATAAAAATATACAAAATGAAGCCTTAAGCTATTCAACAAATATGAAAAAATAGAGGTTTAAAGGAATGAATAAACTAATCATCATCATCATCAAATGACAAAATGACAATGACATTCATCATTAAAAAAAGATTAAACAATAATGAAAAAAACAAAATATTAAACAATAATGAAAAAAAGAAAAGATTAAACAATTAACAATTGAACAAAGATGAAAAAATACTGGTTTAAAGGAAGGAATAATAAAAAATAGTGGTTTAAAGGAAGGAATAATCAAATCATAATTAACATAATAATGACAGTCTATGTTGCATCATCATCATCATCATTAGATAATGCCAGTCTTTTTCTTCTTCCAAAATAACAATGACATTCATCATACAAATAAATTAAACAATAATGAATTCTTCTTCTTCTTCCAAAATGACAATGACATTCATCATAAAAAAATTAAACAATATGAATTCTTCTTCTTCTTCTGTTGCATCATCATCATCATTAGATAATGACAATCTTCTTCTTCTTCTTCTTCCAAAATGACAATGACATTCATCTTAAAAAAATTAAACAATAGTGACCACTTCTTCTTCTTCATTAGATAATGATAGTCGTTGTGGTGGTCTTCTTCTTCTTCCAAAATAACAATGGCATTCATCATAAAAAAAATAAAACAATAATGACTTCTTCTTCTTCTTCCTCCCCTTCCTCCAAAATGACAATGACATTCATCATAAAAAATTGAACAATAATGACTCCTCCTCCTTTGATGAAAAATTAGCCATTAAAAAATAATAATAAAAAATAGTGGTTTAAAGGAAGGAATAATCAAATCATCATCATCATCATTGTCGTCGTCGTCGTCGTCGTCCTCCCCCCTACTCCGACTCCGACTCCCAAAAAAAATTAATCATTAAAAAAAAATAATAAAAAATAGTGGTTTAAAAGAAAGAATAATCAAATCATAATAAACCTAATAATGACCATATATATTACATCATCATCCTTAGATAATAATACCAAATTAATCATTTAAAAATAATAATAAAAAATAGTAGTTTAAAAGAAAGAATAATCAAATCATAATAAACCTGATAATAGCCCTATATATTACATCATCATCCTTAGATAATAATACCAATATCACATTCTATTATTCTTTTTCATCATTAAAAAATAAAACAATAAACAATAAAACAAAAATGAAAAATAAAGATTTAAAGAGAAAGAATAATTAAATTGTAATCTCCCCCAACACACAATTAATTAAATTTCTTCTTTGTCATCATTAAAAAAATAAAATAATAAGCAATTAAATAAAACTGTTGTTACCGTCGTCATCATCATGGGAAAAAACAAAAATAAAACAATAACAACAATGAACAATACAAGTTTAAATGAATGTAATTTGAATAAAATATAACACACTTCCACAATATAACCTTATAATTAAGTATTAAACAAATGTTTTTCATATATTCATATGAAAAATTATTTATTAGTGATTTTGTATTTAGTTTTCAATTTATTTAAAAAGATTCTTAGTCATTATATAGTGTATTAAATTATTCACAAATATCATCATCCCAAAAGGGACAATGATGAAATATTAAGCCATTAAACAAAGATTAAAAAATAGAAGTTTAAAGGAAGGAATAGTAATCACAACAAACACAACAATTAATGATTTTTTTCTTCATCATTATCAAAAACTAAATAAGAATTAAATATAAGTAATTAAACAAATTCGTCATTGTCATTATTATTAAAAACTAAATAAGGATTAAATCATATGTAATTAAACAAAGTCGTTATCATTATTATTGTCATCATTATAATTGACCATTATTTTTAAAAGCAAAAATAAAACAACAAACAATAATGAAATAATATAAACTATAAACTAAAAGGAAAAAATAAATAGTATTTATACTAATATAACTAATGAAATTTAAATGCTAATGTAATTTTCCTTATCTAAATTCAATTCCCGTAAGTGAATAATGAATATTAAAAATTTACATATATTTATAATTAAATAGTAATCACACTAAATATAACTAATGAAATTTGAACATAATATATTACAATTCAAAAACTTAATTATATAATTAAGTATTAAACAAAAAATTTTAGATGTATTCTTATTCAAAATTTTGTTTATTAATTTTATATTTAAGTTAAACATTATTTAATAACATTTGAAGTAGTATAGAAGGTAATTAGTTAAGGATTCCATTTTTATATAATTTGATACTTAAAATATTTTGAAATAATAATTAGTTGATAATTCCATTTTTACATAATGTGATAGGTAAATTATTCTAAAATAATAATGATTATTAATTTATAAATTTAAGTATTAGTTAATATTAAATTTTGTACTAACAACTTAGATTAGTATTTGAAATGTGTTGACATTATGTTACTGGAAGAGTTGTTTTTTTTTTTTCCTTTTAAATTTATGATATTGTTTTTATGATGGAACATTTTTATAATCTTAACATGTTATTAAAAACTCTCAATTATTTGTTTTCCACTATGAATATGTGAATGAAAATTAACAAAATAAAGGTTGTGATATTTATATTTAAAAAAATATTTTTTATTAATTATTTTGTATATGAATATGAGAAAGTTATTTTATAAATATATTTTGTAGTTAATTTTTATTATAAAATTGTCTACAATTATAACATCAAGAAAAATATTAATAAAATGTGGAAAATCTATTTTCATTTTGAAAATAATTATAAATTAATGGATTTCCAATTGAGAAGATTGGGGATGCAATATCTCTAGATATTTATAGATATTTATAGAAGAATATTGAAAATCCCAAAAATGTTTTATAATTTATAATCTTAAAATTTAAAGCAATATGCTTATCCTATTCTCATAAATTGTTGTTGTTTCCTCCATTGACAAATGGCTATAATTAGGTACCTAATGGACAAACATAAGATGCTCGAAGGGGCTAGATCTAATTGTGAAAATTGAGGATTTTCATTGGGTAAGGTTCAATTCTTATGGGGTCACTTACCCTGAAAACCATGGGGACACCTTGAGGTAGTTGTCGAACGTGTGGTTTCACCCAAAGAGATTATATTAATGTTTCCTTGACTTGTGCACATATATGTGGATCAAATCCCACCTCAATGTCCTCCTTTCTAAAAATTATCCAGTATCGTTAGTGCAATTGGATTTTGAGTGTTTTATTCTATAAGGTGACCAAACTTCGAAACTTATGCCAACCGAGAGGAGACACCAAAAAAAATCTAGTCATGTTAAATATTGGTGTGGCCTATTCCTAGGTAGTTTTAATAACTTAGATGCCCATGGGTCACAATTTCTTAGACAAGAGGCTAGTTTGGTGAGTTAGGGACACGTTGGCAAACAAATAAAATCAACGCATAAACATAAGACAAATCACATGAAAGATAAGAGACTTCCTAACATTGCTTCAAACTCTAGTGAAAGTTTAGATAAATCAATGGGGAGTAGAGGTCATTTACATAATGTTGATACAATTAAAAAAAATATCATGTCTAAGTTTGAGGAGAAATTGTGGTGCAAAAAGGAAATACAAGATAAGAGAAAATTAACATATTATGAATGAGTCATTCACCCAAATCAAAAGTACCTTTTAAGCATGGGGATTGTGCAAAGAGCATGGAGGGTCATTTGTTGAAGATCGATTGAGAGAAAATATTATGTGTTCTTTCTTTTTCTTTTTTTGCAGTGATATATTACCCCAAGTTACCATGTTGATTGGTGCCATGGATTGTTTCCCTCTTTGCTGGTTTAACCATGTAACATACTAGTGCATTGATCTTTGATCTATTTGTGTAAAGGGTTGCTTAATGTGTTCGATCTGTATTAAAATTCCATGTTTTGTTGAACATTTGATAACCGAGGTGCCATTTAAATTTCCTATGCTCCACTACATCATTCTAGGATTAAACATATTAAGGTTCATCAACACTATATTCGACCATTGAATGAAAATCATATTATTAAATTGGAATATTGTCATTCTATATATTAGATTGCTAACACCTTCACCAAACCCTATGATAGAAGCAAAATTATTGAATTTTATAATTTTCTTGGCATGAAGGAACTTGCAATTAAAGGCAACGACTTGTATATTCTCTTATCCCATGCCAATTCAATCTTAAGGAGGGATGTTTCCAATATGTATACTTAATGTCGCCTTCACTCGATGCATACTAGTTTCATTAATGCAGGCCTCCAGTTGTTTCCTTTAATATCGTGGTTAAAGGTGACCTCAATGGTCCCTCATTATTATGGTTATTAATAGGTGGAAATGTAAACCATAATTAACGTAGTAGTTGGGTTAGAATTAACCACTACTTAAGAGCTCTTGTACTCCATTGTACACATGATACCAAATATCATTTTATCGAGCAGAGAGGCTCACTCTACAATCCAGTACGACAGGATGTGTAATTCCGTCCATGCTCAACTTGGAGTTGACACATGTCCATTAAAAAGTACTTTAAATGAAAAACATTGTCATATATAGTAAAAACATAAAAGATTATACATATTTGGTTAGTTTTAATTAAAAGCATTAATAATCACATTCTCATTGTGCTCACTTGGTTTGTTGATATTTCACTTTCACTCTTCGAGTAATAAATAAAATATTTAGATGTTTATGTTAAATAATATAATTTTATATAACTTTACAAAGATAAATAATTAAAAAAAAACGTCTATTTCTCTTATAAAAATTTCAATATAGAACTTAAATAAATTGTTTGAATAATCCATATTAACTAATGTGCGTTTTCAATATGATCTCTCTATATATAGACATAAAGTTTATATATATATATATATATATATATATATATATATATAGATATATATATATATATATATCTATATATATATATATATATATATATATATATATATATATATATATAATGTGTGTATGTGTGTGTGTGTGTTAATGCTTACCTTAGTAAAATATACCAATGTCGAAAGAAAAATGTAATTAAAGGTAAAATAATTTAGCTACTTCTTAATAAGAGGAAAATTGTAATTCATTAAATTTTTAATATAAAATATTAATAATAAAAATTATTCAAAAATACAATTTAAACAATGAAAAATTACACATGATATATATAGAGAGAGACAAAATAATACATCTATCTTAATCACAGATTTATTAAGCACTAAAAGGGATTAAATATCTTGACGTGTAATTTTTTTTTCAAGTTTTGCAATCTAAAAAGAGATTTGCATATAATGAGATTTGATCCCTCTCGATTCTTAGTAGATTCATGATTAAGATGGATTTTGATCTGTAAATTTTCATGGATATTCCATGGGACAGTTCGTCATAACAGATCTAATAATATTATATTAAAAATCTAAGATTCTACACTATTACAATTTTATTAAATTTTAAGATCTGTAGATTTAACTGTAATTAGTGCATGCATGCGAATGGAAATTATATAGAAAAATAGAGAATTAAAAATAAGCTCACACACACACATAAGACACAATATATGCTCTCTGGGAAACCCTTTTGGGAGAAAACCCAGCTGGAAGGTGAGGTCGCTCCGCTCGCTTTCTTTCTCTAGAAATATGGTTGCAAGTACAAAGAAGTAATGATTGTGGCCCGTGGGATGCTACAATGCACAAATAATCTTTGTGTGCTCTACATCCTATCTCTCCTAGCTATCTATTCTCAACGATGGAACACAATGCTCTCGAAAGAATGGAAATGCCCCTTCCTCCAAGTGGCCCGGTTATAACCCAACCCAATAGCCTACTAATGGTTAATTTTGACTATGTCAACTCTTAACTAGAGTTACAATATACAATATTATAGAGTCTTTTACATCATAATTATGTGGCTATCCCATTTTCCATGAATAATGGGGGCTAACGTGACATCCTCCCGAACTATAGGTGTGAAAACAGGAAAGTCAACTTCTGAGTGGCATACTTTTTGCATACAAACTCCGATTGACGCACTTCTTGCACTGTGGAAAGATATCTATGTGTAGAATAGAATTAAATGGTGTTTTGCTACAGAGATAAAGTTTTACCCCCAAAAACTTTGTTTTATGCCACAAAATTCTCCAGGAAGGTTTCAGACCTCGTTTTGCCAAACTGGGCCCCGCCAAGAAAAACGGTCCTGTGAGCTGATTGCTACACCTTTTCCACTCCAAATGTAGTGAGATAGATGAAAAAAAATATAATTATTCAATCTGGGTTACATATCCCCATTTTGGGAGGCTTTTGGTCCCCAAAATATTCTACTAAATGAGGTGAGGAAATTTTTCCTCCACCTTCTCTTTGGTGTACCATTTAGCTTTGCCTAGAAGTTATCCCTTCAATCCAATTTGCCAAAGGTCAAGCTGTCCCTGCCTTGTAGTTCTGAATCTCTTCTACAAAATTATATCTTTTGTCAACTCCACCTGAGCATTTGATGCCAAATCCTCCATAGAAGGTAGGACCTATTCCTCTCCCTGATTTAACATGGAAGGTTCATAGAGTTTCAAATTCTCTACATTCACAACTGAGTAAATGCGCATATATGGTGGTAAATTGAGTCGATAGGTATTATCACCCAACTTTTCTAGTATCTAAAAGGGACCATACCTCAGAGCCTTTATTTTCTTACCAGGCCCTTGCAACCTCTCCTTGTTCAACTGTAACCATACTCTGTCTCCCACCTTGAATGACTTCTCTGTTATGTGTTGATCACGCATGGCCTTATACTTCTCCTATGACTTCTGTAGTGTTTCTTTTACCTGCAGATAGATTTGCCTGATCTTCTCTATAAATTTTTTAGCCCTCATGGAATCTCCTGTAAGATCTTCCCTCACTCCTCCTTGTTTCCCATATGTAATATCCAAAGGTGAAGGTGGAAAATATCCAAAACAAGTCTCAAATGGGGACTTTCCTGTAGAAGTGTGGACTGCTCTATTGTAAGAATGTTGTATATATACTAGATTTTCATCCCAGGTCTTCAGATGCTTCTGGTTGTATCCCCTCAGAAGCTGCACCAAAGTCCTATTGACTACTTCTATCTGCCCATCTGTCTGTGGATGAAATGTTGTAGATCTCTTCAAATTTGAGCCCATATTCTCCCACAATGTAGTCTAGAATGCACTAATAAATCTTGTATCCTTGCCTGAAATGATGCTCCCTGGTATCCCAAAGTGCACCCAAACCTATCTAAAGAACAAGTTGGTTGATTCTTACCCGTTGATGGTATTTTTATAGGGCGCACATCTTACTGAACCTGTCAACTACCAAAAATAGGTATTCATGTCCCTTCTTGGTTGTTGGTAAAACTCCTGCAAATTCCATGTAAATTCTTTCCCATGGATGAGTAGGTACAGGTAAGGGATGATAGAGACCCTGTTTCCTGTTTCTAGGCTTACTGGTACAACAAAGCATGCATCCTCTTATGAACCTAGCTACTTTCTCTTACATCTTGGGCCAATATACATACCTCTGCAAGTTAGCCACGATCTTCCATACACCAAAGTGCCTTGCAACCTTGGAGGTGTGAGCCTCTTTGATCAGTTGCAATCACTCACCTTTAAGAACACATAGCTTATCCAGATTGTAAAGTAACCTATCCTGGAGATGGTAGTTAACCGTGATACCACCATTGTGCACATGAATCTGACTCTGTAACTGCTGATACACTTCCTTGAAGTCCTCATCTTCTAAATATGCCTCTCTATATGAATCATGGGTGAATGGCTCTATGTGCATAAGAGTCCCCAAAGCTATGATATTTGATGTGGGTGGCCTTGAAAGCATGTCGACCAACTTGTTTGTGCTTCCCTTATTATACTTGATCATAAAATGAAACTGCTATAAAAACCCCATCCACTTGTAATGCTTGGTCTCCTGTAGCTTACTTTGGGTTTGCAAGTACTGTAAAGACTAGTGATCTGTGTGGAGTATTGTCTCCTTTCCTATCAGATAGTGCTTCCACTTCTTCAAAGATTTCACCATGGCATAAAGATCCTTGTCATAGATAGGGTAGTTAAGGACTGCCTCATGATATACTCTAGAATGGTAGCATACATGCCTTCCTCCATGCATCAAGAAAACTCCCATAACATACCCACTTACATCTGTCTCCACTTTAAAGGGTCGATGTAAGTTTGGTAATGTAAAAAATGGTGCTTGGTTGATCTTCTTCTTTAGCTCTTCGAAATCCCTTTGCTGACATTTTCTACAATGGAAGCTCTTGCCACTTACTGTTATGGAGTGGAACGGTGCTGCTACTGTTAAAAATGAGGATATGAAATTCCTCAGGTACTCTGTTGCCCCAATGAAACTCCTAACCTCAGAAACATTAGTAAGAACCGACCATTTCATGATGGTCTCTATCTTGGAAGGATCTATCTTTAGCTCTCCTCCACTAATCACATACCCCAGATACACCAAAGACTGTTGCGCAAATTCACACTTCTTGATATTTGCTAGAAGTTGGTGCTTCTTCAATGTTTCCAACATTTGCATCAAATGTGAAATATGCTCCTCCTAGGTAGCACTATATATTGGTATATCATCCAAATAGACAATAAAATATGAATCTATAAAAGGGTGAAGTACATCATTCATTAATCTCATAAACATAGCTGGTGCATTACATAGACCAAATGGCATGACTAACCACTCATACAAACCTTTCCTGGTTTTGAAGGCGATCTTCTAAGTGTCTTCTTCTTTGACTCGAACCTGGTGATATCTAGACTTCAAGCCCAACTTGGTGAAGTACTTTTCTTGCTGCAACTAATATAGAAGATCATGTATCCCAGGTTGGGGGTATCTTTTCTGGAGTGTGATTTTGTTCAACGCCCTGTAATCTATACAAATACACTAAGTCCCATCCTTCTTCTACACAATTATGATGGGTGACTCACATGGTGATGTACTCAATCAAATGACACCTTGTTCCAGCAACTGCTGCAGCTATTTCTTCACCTAACTTGCTTCTATAACATACTTCCTATACAACCCAATATTTGGTAATGGGGAGTCTGGAAATAGTTGGATATCATGCTCCACTTCTCTCTTAGGTGGTAACCCTTTATGCTCTCGGAACACAGCCATGTATACCTATAAAAACTCCTAAAATTGTTGTTTTTGTTTCTTAGTATACCCCTCCAAGGATTCCTTGCCTCTTATTGACTCCTCTTCAGACTGACTTTCTCTTAAAAACAATAAAACATACTTCTTGCTGGAACTAATCAATTTCTTGGATTGGTTGGTACTTACCAATGAGATTTTCGACTTGCCTTTGTGTGCGTTTATGATGAATGATTTTCCATCCTTGACGAGCTGATATTGGCTGGCTCTCCTAATGAATATTACATCACATATGTACATGTATGGACTCCCAAACATGACTCCACATACATCAAGGGGAACCACATCTAGGTCTACTTCATCAATAAAATCAACACTAATAGCAATCTAATTTTACACTATTTTGTTACCTTCAACTTTGCATCCTTATTTACCCATCCCAATGGATATGGGTTTGGATGATCATGAACTTCCAAGTCCAACTTATTGACCAGCTCTACTGTAATGAGATTCGCCTACAATCCTGAGTCAAATAGAGCATCAATATTTGTCTTCTTGACCCATATCTTTATATGGAAGAGTTTAGTCATTTCTTTCTCTTCTTATCGCTGAAGGCTACTCAAATTCACCTCCTTCTGTACTGACATACAAACAATCTTCTCATCCACATTCAAGCTACTTTTAGCTTGGTTTCTCAAATCAGTGGCCATGAGATTCTTCTTCTTGTTACCTTTCTTCTTGTTCTTTAGGTTTAGCTTTGGATGCAACTTCCAAACATTTTCCTCTATATGGCCATTGGTGTTGCAATAGTTGCAGTGGTTGTTAGGATATTTGCACTGGTGTGCTATGGATGTCATCTTCTTATCTTTCCTCATTTTTGCTTTTTCTTCCCCTCCTTAGAAGATTCTTTTTACTCCTTCTGCTTCGATCCAATTTATTGCGTTCTCTTCAACCCTATGTTCTCTAGGTATTGTGCATGTACATAAACCTCGTCCACTGATTTTGGCTTGAACAAAATCACTTGATCATGCAGATGGCGGTGCAAACCCAACAAATACTTGAGGATTACATATGGGTTCTTTGGAGGGATACCCAACATTATATCAATCTTCTTGAATTCCATGGTGTACTCCTGCACACTTTTTCCTGGATTTTTCCTAAACTAATGCCACTGGATCCAATGGTCCTCCACATACCCACTGGGATAAAAATGTGACTTAATGAGGGTTTTGAAATCCTCCAACTTAGTCACTGGAGGTTCTCCCTCCAACCTTAGGGTTTCTGTGTGGCTCTCCCACCAAGTTAGTGCATGGCCCTCTAATTTTAGTCATTTGAATGAGATCTTTTTCCCTTCCTCAATTTGATGGACACTGAAATAAAATTCTAGTTGTTGCAATCAGTGGTTCAGATTTATGGCATTGATCTCGCTATGGTACAACTTGATATCAAATTTTTATTCCATTCTAAACATGGACTATGATTGGTTCACAACACTCGAACTGGGTTGATCTTTTTCAGGTCCTTTCTTCTACTGGTTCTCCGTTTCTGCCCGATCTAATCCTCATTCTAATTTTTCCTCTACATTCGAACCCCCATCTTCTCCAAATTTCCCCATCTTGATATTCAAGGCCACCATGAGAAGGATTACATTGTGGTTGATATCCGTGACTTGTTGTTCCAACTATGTAAACCTCATCTCTCCAGGATCACAAGGTTCGTTTACAGATTCATCAGCCATGATTAGGGTTTTATGATTTTTGGCCCCATCGATCTAGATCCCTGCAATCTCCACAAAATACCCAAAGAAACCTACTCTGATACCAAATGATCCGTAAAATGTCATGGATATTTCATTGGAAATTTCGTCACAACATATATGATAATATTATATTGAAAATATGAGATTATACACTATTACAATTTTATTAAACTTTAAGATCTATAGATTTAATTGTAATTAGTGCATGGATGTGAATGGAAATTATGCATAAAAGTAGAGAATGAAAAAATAAGCTCACACACACACATAAGACACAAGATATACTCTCTGGGAAACCCTTTCAGGAGAAAACCCAGCTGGAAGGTGAGGCCACTCTGCTCTCTTTCTCTATATGGAAATATGGCTGCAGGTATAAATAAGTAATGCATGTGGCTCATGGGCTGCTACAGTCCACATATCTTCTTTGTATGCTCCACCTCCTATCTCTTCTGTCTATCTTTTCTCATCCATGGAACAAAATTCTCTCGAAAGAATGGAAATGCCCCTTCCTCCTAGTGGCTTGGTTATAACACAACCCGATAGCCTACTAGTGGTTAATTTTGACTACATCAACTCTTAACTAGAGTTACAATATAGACTCTTCTATAGTATTTTACATCATAATCATGTGGCTAGCCTATTTTCCATGAATAATGGGGGCTGACGCAACATCCTCCCGAACTATAGGTGTGAAAACAGGAAAGTCAACTTCTAAGTAGCATAACTTTTGTATATAGACTCCGATTGATGTTCTTCTCTCGCCGTTGGAAATATCTCTATGTGTAGAATAGCATGAAATGGTGCAGCTATAAATAAACAAATTTTTACCCCCCAAAAACATCATTTGATGCCTCAAAATGCTCCCGGAAGGTTTCAGACCCCGTTTTGCCAAACTGGCTCCCGTCAGTAAAAACGATCCCATGAGCTGATTCCTCCACTTTTCCCACTCGAAATACATCGAGATGGATGAAAAAAAATATAATGATCCAATACTGATCAAATCTATACTGGTGTTATTCAACACTATTTTGATAACAAAGTAACCTATTAAAATTGGTGTCCATGTATTAATATTTCATGTTCATGTGAGAAGACCACTTTCATTATGGGATTTATATTTTAAATTTAACAATTCTCAATTAAGAAAATTTGATTAATGGGATAATGGGGAATAATATATATAAAAAGAGAAAGGAGTGTTTGAAGCAATTAAAAAAAGAAGTAAATACATTAGCATTTAGTTTGAGAATATGCTTGAAAACATAAAGACTAATAACTAAATTGAAACATAGTCCTTGCCTCTACCACTAATTAAGTGGGGTCCACATTTTGTCTAGATTTTCATCTTCGCACATTCTTACTCCGCATGACTTCCTCTATACAACCACCTCCACACAACTTCCTCTGCACACGCTTTGGGATAGATTCCATCAACACTTTTGTGGTTGTCAAAGTGTAGATATTTTCTTGTATTGCAAAACAAATACAATGTCGAGCTCCTTTTAGAAACGATACTTTTGATTTTCTGATTTTTTAATGATTTCTGCATTTACTTGGGATGTTTTTGCCTCAATTTTTACATGTTTTTTTCAAAATGTTAGCCATAAAATATTTAATTTATGCTAGAAATTTAAGGATTATGCTAGAGGGATGTAAAAAAGTGAAAGCATAATAATAATAATGGAATTTTCAATTTTCATAATTTATCCAATCCACACCTCAGTAGAATGGAGTTGCAGAAAGAATGAACGAGACGATAAAAGAGAGAGTAAGGAGCATGATCAATGTTCCTAGGTTAGGAAAGGAATTATGGATAGAGGTAATGGATGTTGTCTGTTACTTAGTAAATATATCACTCTCATTAGTGCTAGATGACAAGACTCCACATGAGGTATGCACTAGTAAGAAACCCTCTCTTGATAATCTTAAGATATTTTTATGTAATGCTTATGTACACATTCAAATGAGAATAGGAATAAGTTGGATAAGATTGAAAATCACATCTTTATTAGATATAAATATGGTCTAAAATTTTATAAGCATTGGAACCTAAAAACTAAGAAGGTTGTGTATAGTGTAGATTTGGTATATATACAAATCAAATATGTTTTCAAACATGAATTCCTACCAAGGGAGATTGAACAAAAAAAAAAAATAGAGTTTGAATTCAACGATGATGAATAAAACTCTGTAGAAGAACAAGAATCAGAAGAAAAAGAACCACATACTCTAATATTTAGGAGATTGGTTTGGGAAAGAAGGAAAATAGAAAGGTATACTCCACCTTTTTTCAATTCAAACTTTTCTTTGTTTATTACTAATGATGATCCTAGAACTATCAGGGAAGTAATTGCTTTAGAGGATGGAAAACTTTGGAAAAAGCCCATGGTTGAAGAAATGGCATTCTTAGAGAAGAATGAGGTTTCAAATTTAGTCAAGTTGCCACTTGAAAGAAATCCCATTTGCACCAAATGGGTGTTTAAGAAGAAGTTCAATGTAGAAGGTAGAGTGGAGAAATAGAAAGCTTGGTTAGTAGTAAAAGGTTATTCCCAAGAAGAGGGAATCAACTTTGGTGAGATGTTTTCTCTTGTTTCCAAGTTCACTTCTGTTAGATTTATTTTATCTATTGTTGTTGCCTTTTATTTTGAAGTAGAGTAAATAGATGTGAAGACAACATTCGTATATGGGAATATGGAAGAAAACATCTACATGAAGCATCCAAAGGGTTTTATTGTTAAATGGAAGAAAGAGCTCGTATACAAGTTGAAAATGTCCATGTATGAGTTAAAGCAATCACCAAGGATGTGGTATAAAAAAAATTGTACTTATATATTTTGACTTGGCTTCACAAGGAGAAATGTGGCATGTGTATTACAAATTAGTTGGTGATCATCTTATTTATTTGGTGTTGTATGTGGATGATGTGTTGTTGATTGGAAATGATAAGGAAATCATCTAGGAAGGGAAAAATCAATTGTCACGTAAATTTTACATAAAGGATATTAGTGCTACAATATCATTTTGGGCATGTAAGTTAAAAGAATGGAAAAACATGAAAACTTGATTAACTAAGAGGAAATATGTTAAGATAATTTTATAGAGCTTCAATATGGAAGCTTGTAAATTAGTAAAGGTCCTTATTATAGTAGGAGTAAATTTATCTATAGAACAATGTCCCATGACACAACAAGAAGAAGAGGGCATGTCCCATGTTCCATATGCTAGTGCAATTGGAATTTTGATGTGTGCAATGGTCTATATTAGATCAGACATTTCACATGCAATGGGAGTGTTGAGTAGGGATATGTCAAAACTAGAGAAGGAGGATTGGAAAATAGTAAAGAGGGTTTTTAATTATTTGTGTGGCACTATCATTATGGATTATACTACCAAGTAAGGCCAATATTGGATAGATTGTTGGACATACATGGATTTGTTGATGCAAACCAGGCTAAAGATATGGATTGTAGAAGATCTATAGGTGGGTATGTCTTTAACCTCTTTGGAGAAGCAATCAATTGGATGAGAAAGATATAATTTGTAGTGGTATTCTCAACTACAAAAGCTAAACACATGGTAGCCACTTATGCAAGCAATGAAGCAATATGGTTGCAGAAATCGTATTCATGTATAAGTGTGGTGTAGCGAGTTGTGATGATCAGAGTGCAATCTTCCTGGTGAAGAACCCAACATGTCATTGCATCAAGAAGTGATCTACCACCTAGTATGGGGGAGATGTGGTAGTGTTTGTAAATTAGTGTAAACATTTAAATGTTAGATCAATATGGGGGAGATGATGTAGTGGTTGTAAATGAGTGAAAATTTAAATGTCAACACAATATGGGAAAGATGTTGTAGTGTTCGTAGAATGAAACATTAGATCAAAATAATAATAATAAATCATAATGTAGGCTTAATTAAAAAAGTAATAAAAAGTATAAAGTAATAAAAATAACAAGGGTAATAGCTGTAATGCAGCATAGTCATTGCCTCTAATACTAATTAATTTATTAGAGGTTGTGCAAAGTGAGGGGAAAATCCACAAATGAAATCTCTCCGTACAATCAAACCTTTCCACACAAAGCTCCGCGCACAGTGAAATATCTCTGCACAGTGAAATCTCTCTACAAAATGAAAGAAAATAACTATTCACACTAACTACAAAAATAAGGGAATCAATTTTGAGATGTAGTCATTTCAGTTTCTGTGTCATGTTATTGATCACACACAGGCTCCACAAAAAGGATTTCTTCCCTAGAAGCATCCATTGGATGAGGAATCCAATGGATTCATTTGAAAAATTCGATGGATCTTGCTCATCGCAGGTGAAATAAAGGCTAGGTGCGATGAATAGCACCAGATAGTGTAATACCTGCCATTCATTGCAGCTAGATAGAAGGCCACCTGCGATGATGTCCTTAGGGACATTTGTTGGATGAATGGTGTCATGAAACTCTTGGGAAGCAAGCATGATTTACGTTAACTTCATTAAGGAATGAAAACAACTAAATTAGGGGTTGATGGACCCTAATAATACAGATCTGGAAGTTGGGGTTGATGTGCCCAAATTTTCCTGTAACAGATGCCCCCTAAAGCATGAAGTTGAAAATAACCATGTCGAATGAGGTGCTTTACCACTTGGAGAGAAGGTTTCGAAGCGAAAGGTGACCTGCATCAGTTGGAATACAAATATCATGATACTTTGATTTTTTCTCATAATTTTTTAGCCGAGGGAAGGCATACCCATGCTCAACTTTATAAACTTTCATTACATATACAAATATAGTCGTCTATAGATGTAGACCCATGAATGGATGACCATGAATGTAAGGCCATTGTACATTTTATTTAGTACTCCTAAAAAATATATTGCAGCCCAGATGGATGAAACTAGATCTAGGGTCTTCACTCTTGTCCAATCTTTCACTCAAGTACAAGTCTAACCATGTGAATAGATGATCTGAAGTCGAACATGGAGAGGCATCGTCTGATTACCAGCTAATGATGTAAGCTGTTAACAGACGCGAGAGGAATCACCGATAATGATAATGACCCTCAAGGTACTGCAGTACATTTTGCAAGGTGTGAATAAATGATTTGATGTCGAACACCATATGAATTCTTTTAGTCGAAGGCCAGTGATGTCAACCTATCGCCAGAAGTGAGAAACCTGCCATTGATGTATGCAAGCCTCAAGGTACTGAAGGGGTGTTTCTAAGTCAACTTCTTGGATGATGTGTTGATGTTGACAAGAAGTGACTCGTTGCAAGTGGGCCTTGATGTATCCCACATCAACGACACGAAACAAAGTAAATGATTTTGGAGATGAAACATTGATTGATGACACAAGGTTCAGGAATGGTGGGCATGAAAATGAAGGTTTACTGTATTGTAAAGGATGAAGTTTTGAACTGAATGACTTCTCTTGAACATATCAGCGACACTGAAGTGAATTGGTAGCATTGACCCAAAACAAAGTGATGGATGGTATGATAGACCAACGGTGTGATAACCATCAAGCTGAATGACCCAACCCACATAGTCATGGTGATGAGGTGAAAGTGTCATGTTCAAGAGCGACCTGCTACCATAAAGTGTTCCCAGATTTTTCCCATTTTCCCTAATCATTTCTGACTAGTACCTCTTTATTTTTAATCAAGCTTGAGGAGGATAACATATGCTTGTTGTATAATTCCACCCTTTGGGTGAATCCATCGCTATTTGATGTTTTAACGAGTCTAGTGAAGGTGAAACTTGGTCTTGTCTAGATGGAAAAGTTTGTCACTATTCAATGTTTTCAATGAGTTTAAAGACAAATATAACTTGGTTCTTTTCACATTTAGAGAGTCTGAAAAGGGACTAAAAGGAAACTCCAAAAGTTCTTTTTCGTACATTTGTCTCTCAAGCCCAAAAAAGCATAAAACAATATAAGAGAGAACCTATTGATCATGTTTGACCAACGAGTATCTTTTTCGTAGTTAATCTACCTCAGCTCGAAGAAGGGGTAAAAATATACTGAGTAGATATCGAGTCTAATCCATTAATGAGCTAGAAACAACAAGTGCTCGGCAATATTTTCATGTTTAGAGAGTCTGAAAAGAGCTTAAAGAGGACTCCAATTTGAGGAACGAGTGGTGTCTATGATAGCAACTGGTTCCGATGATGTTGGAACTTCTCAAAACATGTTGATTTATGTGAAGAGGCTGGCTAATAAGACCACTCATTGCAACTATTCCTCAAAAAAGGTAAAACAACCAACTAAAAGCGTATGATCGGCCAAAGAGATGGTGGTGATGGAATGAAAACAACCAAGGCTCATCTGACAAAAAAGGCTGATAGAATGGAAATCATGAGGGTTAAAATGGAAATGGGTTCATATTTACACAAGCTTGAACCACAGGGAACTATGCTTGGATTTAGTTTCATGTTTATTCAAGCTTGAAATGAAAAAACTATGCTTGGATTCAGTTTCATTTTTACATAAGCTTAAAACGAAAAAACTATGCTTGGATTCAGTTTACATGCCCCGAACATGATGAAAGGGAGAGTCTCCTGTAACCATATGGAAGTCGTTGCAGTGAAGCACGACGACTATCCAATACCCTTTTGGCTTCGTCCAAATAGACAAAGGTGAATGGGGTGATTCCCATCACATAATCTATAGGAAAACTTAACTTTACCACTAGGTGCATGCCCCCCAAGCTTCATTACATTCAGCTAAGTAGACTACTCATGGCTATCAAGTGGATGGAATGAAGTTTCGCTTACGAGATCCAGTGAAAGACTCGACTGGGATTTTACGAGATCTAATCAAAGACTCGACTTGGAACTTTGCTCCAGGGGACCTTGTTTCATTTTTTAACGAGCTTAACACAAGACAAGGAACTCTGCTCATATTCCTTGTTTCATTTTTTAATGAGGTTAACACAAGACAAGGAACTATCCTCGTGGACCTGTTTCATTTTTTTAACGAGGTTTACATAGTAAAAGAACTATCCTCATACCCTTGGTTTCATTTTTTAACGAGGTTGACACAAGACAAAGAACTATTCTCGTGGGACCTGTTTCATTTTTTACCGAGGTTGACATCGTAAAAGAACTATCCTCAAACCCTTGTTTCATTTTTTAACGAGGTTGACACAAGACAACAAACTATACTCATAGACCCTTGTTTCATTTTTTAACAAGGTTGACACAAGACAATGAACTATCCTCGGAGACCCTTATGTCATTTTTTAACTAGGTTGACACAAGACAATGAACTTTCCTCGGACCCCTTGTTTCATTTTTTAACGAGGTTGACACAAGAAAACGAACTTTCCTCGGATCCTTGTTTCATTTTTTAACGAGGTTGACACAAGACAACAAACTATCCTCATGCTCCTTGTTTCATTTTTTAATGAGGTTCACACAAGACCAAGAACTTTCCTCAGACTTTTGATCACAAATCATAATTAGTCATGAAGGAGAGATCGGGTTCCAATGCCCCCAGTACATGATGTACAACATCACTGAATTGATCTTCAGTTGATGTAGGTATGGAACAGGTTGCCACATAATTAACCCGTGGCGGGGCTGATACCATTGGTACATTAGGACCATTTAGGGAAGATGGTTGACTAGGAGCCATATCTGGACTGGGAAATGAAAGCTGCTCAATGGTGACAATCCTGCCTTCATGCGGGAAACAAATCACTCGAAAGAGTGTTGAAACAATAGCTCCCATTTCATAAACATAGTCGCGCCCAAGAAGTAAATTGTAATCTAAAGGGCCTGGGACTACCATCACATTCAGATAAATGGTTTTTCCTCCCAAAGTAATAGGTAAATGAGGGAGGATCCCTAATGGTTGACTGGTTCCTCTGTTAAAACCCAACAGATTCTCTGTGACGGGCACAAGCGGCGGTGAACTGAGCGCTTGCCAAGTAGTTGAGGAAATGATACTCACAGATGCACCTTCATCTATAATAGTGCCAGATACAATCATATTACAAACCTGTACTATGATTTGGAAAGGCACATAAGAAGGAAGGAGGAATGCTGCCAGTCGATTCCAATCAAAGGAAGTGACTAGACTACTTAGAGTGGGGACTGTAGAAACGGGAGGATTAACCCCTTGAGTTACGAGAGCGGGAGGATTTTCCTCCTATCTTGATGGAACAGGAGGACTTCCCCCAACATCATTTGAATCTGATGAAACAAAAAGAACTTGAGTGGTATCATGTTCACTCTCTTCGGGAAGGGTACGATTTACTAAAGGTGGAATCGGGTCAACTGTTACCCCGACCTGTTGATTTGTGTTGGGTATAGACTCAGAGGATTCAATTTCAAAGAGTGGGTTTGATCGACAGTTGATTTTGGTTAGTAAAATCATCAACTAGTGAAGGATTTAGGGATAGTTTCCTGTAACCAAATGGAAGTCGCTACAATGAAGTAGGACAGTTATCCAACACTCTTTTGGCTTCATCTAGATAGGGACGAAGGTGAATGGGGTGATTCCCTTCACATAACCTATATGGAAACTTAACTTTTCCCTTCTTTCCATGATCTTTACTGCCACTAGTTGATGGTGTGTCACCAACATGATCTCCAGAGGTTGATGACACGGGATGATGTGAACGAGAAAACCATTCTTCTAAGATCTGAGGAATATCAGGACAACTTCGAAGAAGATGGTCTCCCGCACAAAGTTTGCATGGATATCAAACTTTGTGAGGCTTAATGGACGGTTTCTCATCAGATTTTGCATTCAAAGCAATGGTTTCTTGGTTGCCCCTCTGTTGAATTTGTTTCTTCTTCTTCTTCTTCCCTTTCTTCTTCTTTTTATCCACCTAGTTACTAGTACCAATACTTTCACCAGGCGAAGAGGAAGAAGGGGAGGAAGAAACAAACGAGGAAGAAGGCAAAGGGTCAACTTTAGGATCAACTGGAGGTTGATTTTGTCTAGTTGGAGGTGTACTTGATTATGGATAAATCACGACATTTTGAACAAAGGAGGTTGAAAACAACCATACTGGTAAGCTAACAGTAAATCCTGGGGAGCACCAATATTTCCAAACGGAGGAAAAGGACTAGGATTCCCATCAAAAGGAATTCCTTGATTGGTGGAATCCAGATTTGTCGCCATATGTTTCAACCTAAGATCAACTAAAAAAACAAGCATGGAGGATGTTATCCACGGTCAATTAATTTTTACGACAGTAGAACTTAACTTTGCTTTTTCATTTTTTAAGAGTCGAGAAAAAGCAAAAGATGACTCTAGTCGCTTTCGTTGTTTAATGAGCTTGAAAGGACAAGCACTCAAATGAACCTTTTCTTTTAAGGAGTCAAAAAGGAGAAAACGTGACTGCTCTGGAGATACTAAGCAAGAGGGTTTACCAAACTAATCACAAAACTGCAATATACACCTTGGTGGTAAATTAAAGAGAAATTACCAACGATTTACTGTACGACAATCAGTCTTCCCGAATGCTGTGTTTGGTGCATTGTGATTGGTAAGGTGGTAGACTCGGTTTCCTAGGGATAAAGGATTTAAACCTATTGGGGTCTCCCACTATATACATGACGGTACAGGAAGCACAAGTCTGTACTAGTACTTGCCGGTTCAGAGAGGAGGAATCACCCAACCTCAATGAAACGACAACCACTAGGTTTTAAGACGCCGAAACACGTCTCTAGCCTAGGCACCTCTAGATGTTTGCATTAAATTCCAATGCGTTATTAGGTTAATTGAGGTTAATTTTAAGTTGATCTTGCTTAAAATTTGCCTTTGGTTTTCACCACGTGATGTTTTCCAAAATTCATAAGAATGCAATTAAAATGAGAAGCACTCTTTCCATTTTGACAATGAAAATCCTAGCTACAAGGGAAAGAGCAAACAAGTACTTTTTGGATCAAACAACAAAGAGCACTCACTAATTCATTTCCCTAACCATTCCTTTTAAGCACACACATTCAATCTCCTAGAATGCAATTACATGTATTTATTTTTCTTTTCAGTTCTCCTTAATGTGAATTATGCACTAAAAAGAACAATTGAACAAATCATTCAAAAGCTCTTTTCACACAAATTTTGATTTATGACAATTTCACTTAAAGATAAAGGAAGACTAAAGGACACTTTCAACTTTAAGGAAATGAAGATTTTCGACACTTAAGCGAAAATATGAATCAGATGTACAAAATAGACCAATCGATTATTCAATAAAGGAAGATTTTACGACACTTCAAAATAATCGACTAAAACTAATTTCGACTAAGGAATGCAAATGATAAACAAATACATAAACAAACATTTAAAAATCTAGTCTAAAATGGGTTGAAACAAGGAAACAAAGACTTCTTTCAGAGACAAGAACTCATCTAAATCCAACAGACAATTCAAACAACTGAAAATTGACTTAAGGTTTCAGCCCCTAGATGGGAAAACTGATCCTAAAGGAATCAGCGTAGGTCAGAGTGAAGGATAGTGTGATGCATAGCACTGTCTCTGTGTAGAGGGTGCAATGCATAACACCTTGTCAGTTACAGAGCTGCGATGATTACAGAATGACAATTTTATGCTCAAAATTGACTCAAATTTCAGTAAATTGAACTTGAATTCGATGAGAAAAAGAGGGTAAAGTATGTCAAAGTGTTCTAAGAGATTGATTAGCTACTATAAGGGATAAAATTGATCCCCAGTGGAGTCACCATTTTGTTATGGGCAAATTTAGTGTCTTTTCGAATGACTAACCCCTAGACCTAGTAGCAAGTCTAGAACAACAATTAAAGTAATTCCATTGCTTTTCCTATAGCTAACAGATAAAAGAAAGATGAGCAAAAGTACCAACCTATATCTCTCGCTTGATCCCTCTTCCCTTTGATCACTTTTTCCACTCCCTTCCGTACTTAAGTCTCTTGAAAGGTACCTGCACACAAGCCGAGACAGAAAACCATCAAAGCATACATATCGATCTGTTAACTAAACATATTATAGAATTGAAAGTACAATATACATCACATAACACATGAATGGGAAAAACATAGAACTATTTATTCATAGAAAGGAAGATTACGACCCATGTAGATTCATATTAGATTCAGCGTCATCCTCCCAGCTTCAAACCCTTCTCTCCTCATGGAAACAACAATTTTACATGATAACATTACTCTCTCCACTAATCTCATCCAAGCAGCATTTCCTTAGCTTCTGAAGTTCCAACCTTAGACCAGCCTTGAACGCCTGGTCATTTTTATAGCTGAAAAGAGGAGGTTAGGCCATTAATGGCCCTCATAAATGCTTTTCCATATTTGGGAAGTGGTTCCATGGAGGAAGGGATAATGGATTAAGGTTCATTCATCTCCTTCCTCATCCAAAAGCAAGCCCAATCCTTTTAGAAACCTCTAGAAGCATCCATTGGATGTGGAATCCAATGGATTCATTTGAAAAATTTGATGGATCTCGCTCATCGCAGGTGAAACAAAGGCTAGGTGTGATGCATTATAGGGAAAATTTTAAGAACCACCCTAAATTTATATGTATAATAAATGGGCGAATCCCCATGATACATAGGAAAAATGGGAGGTGATTTTATCACTAATATATATATATATATATATATATATATATATATATATATATATTTGGCGAATCTCTCACCAGATTATATTATCTTATAAAGTCATGGCGAATCTTTCACTGAATTATAAAATCTTGTAAGATCTTGGAAAATCTTTCACTGAATAATAAAACATTGTGAAGTCTTGGCGAATGTTTTGTTAAAGTATGAAACCATATATGATAATAATAAAACATATTCATTAAATTGTAATATACTAACATACATGTTTGGAAAAAAGAAACATAATTTTCACTTCCTACAAACAATGTTGCAAGTTTTAGTGGCCATGTTTGTCATGGTAGGAGAGATTAATGTTTTCTCTACCACTTTTGTCAAGCTACCGCTTTTGCCAAGCTATCAAATTTCTTTCTTATTCCATAGAATCCAACTGCGAGATAAAGAAAAATGCATTAAGTTTGTTTACCCCAACACGCCAATAAGTAGCAAGCCCCAACTATATAATATAATGAAGTAGTAGGTATCCCAAAGGTCTGAAGGGGATCTAATGGAAAGAAGTGACCGTTGTAAGAAGCCTTCCAATCAATATATAAATATATAAATGTAGATTTATTATTATTTTAATTGGAAATCTTCAATTAAATAATAAAATTTAATTACGTCTCTCCCAATCTAAATTTCTTATTAGCATAATTCACTACCTTCATACCATTTTTAACAGCGTTGTAACATGTGGATTAATTTCCTTTTTGGTGCACAATCTCTGCCTTTTAGGACAATATGGTGTAGTGACCCAACCCCTACAGATCATTACGACAAACTAAGAATAACAGAGAAGATGAAAGGTTGTACAAACTAGCATATTTTTCAAACAACTAATCCAAGATCAGTACCTTAACTTTTCCATGAAGATATCATATTGAGAATGTTTGAAAAATGGTGGGAAATCTAGGCAACGACTATCTCTCTTCTGTGAGGGTGATGCAGAAAGAGTTAAGATTTCATTGTTTTGATTTTTTTTTTTTGTTAAATCAGAAAAACCAATATTAATGGAGATATCGATATTTTTTACTAAATTTTGTGAAGTGACTAAATGTAGCTTTAACCATTCAACTTAAGATTTTTTTACAATATAATTTCTTATGTCTATTTAATATCTTCATTATCATAAAAACCAACTTATATCCATCTTAACTCCACATCTACCACTCTTAGAGGGATGAAATCTATTTATTTATCCATTTTAACTTGGTAGACCCGGAATTAAGATGGATCTAAGCTGATAGAATTTCCCTTTTAAATAGTCTATGCTCACATGAATACCATGGTATTACCATGGGTTATCATAAACCTGGAGGTTAAAAACTACTATTAGTAATTTATAAAAATTTATAAAATTAATAATTGATTTTTATTTTAACCAAGTTAAAATGTTTAAGTGACATTAAATTATAAGATCCATTTTTACTCTTTATCTATCAAGCCCCAAGAAGGATCAAATATTTTTTCACTCTATGTTAGTTTGCATATCACGATATTTGATCGAGAGTAAAGATGGATCTATGCTAATTTAATTCCCCCCTTTAAATAGGCTACATTCCATATGAATACCATGGGTCAATACCATGTGCCATATTTATTTTTATTAATACTAATATTAGGGTTAATAATGTTTTTTTGCATGGTATTAATAATAATTTGGCCCATGGTATTTGGCCCATAGGCTTCACCTAAATATAACAATTTTTTTGAGTGTTTGTAAATATAAGGTGGCTTATGGAGTAAATATAAAAAATGTTTTATTTATTTACCATACCTCTCGTTTATTTATATTTTTATTAATTTACCATACCTTTTTTATAAATATGGTATTTGGCCCATAGGATTCAATTAAATAAAACCTCTTTTTGAGCCCTCTTAAATAGAAAGAGGGTTATGGACTAAATATAGAAAGAGGTTTTATTTATTTACCATACCTATAGTTTATTTATATTTTTCTTATTTACCATACCTTTGAAGTATAAAAAGAGGTTTTATTTATTTACCATACCTCCACTTTATTTATATTTTTATTTATTTACACGCTCGCGTGTTCATAAATATAAGGTGACATATGGAGTAAATATAAAAAAATGTTTTATTTATTTACCATACCTCTTGTTTATTTATATTTTTATTAATTTACCATACCTCTTTTATAAATTTGGTATTTGGTCCATAGGATTCACTTAAATGAAAACTCGTTTTTGAGCCTTCTTAAATAGAAAGAGGGTTATGGACTAAATATAAAAAGAGATTTTATTTATTTACCATACCTTTAATTTATTTGTATTTTTATTTATTTACCATACCTTTGGAGTAAGTATAAAAAGAGATTTTATTTATTTACCATACCTCCAATGTATTTATATTTTTATTTATAACTATCATAAATACATTTTCTTGAAAATGAGGGTTAATGGAAGATTGTAACTCCTAATTTCAAGGGCTAAATTTACTTTTTTTACCCTCTCCCTTAAAATAAGGTGGGCTAACCTCCATACCTAATTTTTCTATAAAATAAATTTGAGGCGAATTGTAACAATGTACTATGATACAAAATATTCGCCCAATAAAAATATAAAACCCCTTAATTTAGCCCAAGGGCGAAAATTCACCCCTAAAATTTTCCATGGATGCATAGCATTCAGACAGTGTAGTGCTTGCCATTCATTGTAGCCAGATAGAAGGCCACCTACGATGATCTCCTTGGGGACATTTTTTGGATGAATGGTGTCATGAAACTCTTGGGAAGCAAGCATGATGTAGGTTAACTTCACTAGGGAATGAAAACAACTAAATTAGGGGTTGATGGGCCCTAATAATATAGATCTGGAAGTTGGGGTTGATGTGCCCAAATTTTCCTGTAACACCTCAGGATCCGTAGAAACTGTATAGGATCCCTTATTTCATGGCTTATTTACCGATGGATGTTCTCTAGATAGAAGAATAGGTATTGTTCATGGAGGAATAAAGCATAACTATTAGCAGGAGGTCGACACACCATCGCCTGTTGCGTCAGGGAAAGCATTTCATCTTTGTCATCCTTCAGTAGTTGTGCTTGAACTTCTAATTCCTCAATCTTTCTCTTATGCTTCTCTTGTTTCTGCTTTGGTTTCTCTATCTGGGTCATGTAATCAACTACCACTCTCATAGCTTTTTCCCAAATTCCTCTCACTCCTTGGTGGGCTTCCAAAGGGATAGACCCCAGTTGAAGGCGAGACACAATAGTCTTCCATTTCTGAATTTTTGTGGTTATCAAGAATTCCTACGACTCAAACAAATGAAAAAACAAATAAGTCTTTGCAGTTGCTGAAGTCATAGGCCCATCTTCATTTTTCACTACTGCTGAAGTGGTTTCGGCTCCAGGATTCACAACATCCTGATTGAAATTTCTCTTTTTCTTCCTCACCTGTCTTCGTAAACACAACACTTGCTTCCTTAACTTAATAATTTCCATTTTTAATTACATGTTCTCCTTAAACTGAAACGGGTAACTGTCCTAGATGGGGGGCCCTTCTCCTTGCACATTGTTCAACAAATTCATGTTTAATAATGACCTCTTCCATTGGTCTCATGGCCGGTGTTGGATTTGGTAGATTGGCGTCAGTGAACTCGTCAACCGGCTCCTGTTTCACCCTTATTTATTTTGTTTTCTCCACAACTCGGGGGGTGGGGGTGGCTCCAACATCTTCTTCTATAGGTCTCGGAACCTCCATATCTTCCCTAAATGGCTACAGAGTCACTGTAGGCTCCTGCAGAGTAACATCTTCAACATCCTTTTCCTGTGGCTACTCTGTTGCTTGATCATCTCCTTCCATTGGCTCAGAGATTGGTTCTGGCCCTTGCGGATTGGTACCAACAATGATATTTTTTTCCAATGACTCTATGGAAACAACACCAGTCATGATTTCTTCAACTTGCCTTTCGGTCGACATTGGTTCTTGTGTGACAGTGTTGACCACCAATTCTTCAATTTGCTCGATTTGCCCACTATTCGATGCTAGTTCTTATGTGACAGTGTCGATGATGGTGCTTATAATTGTCCCTACAAATATTAATATCACGGGAGAGATATTTTCTCTTACCGAGCAATTAGGGAAACAAGATTTTCTTGCCCCTTTTGGCATGGAAGCAGGAAGCAGAGAAAAAGGGATATCCTCCTCAATAGCCATCCTTTCAACACCTGTTGCCTCAATTGCTTCAATTCTATCTCCTTCCCCTCTATCTACTGGTTGTTCTATGCTCTCCTTCTCCTTTCCTTCCTATGATTCTTCCGCCACATGTTCTTTTATCTCGCCTCCTTGCTCAGCAGTTGACGTTGTTTCTTGTGTAACAATGTCGACTGCAACTCCTATTTCTCCAAATGGTTCCTCCACCACTTCAGCAAGTGATGCTGATTCTTGTGTAATAGTGTCTCTTGTACATTCTTCTACTACCAACAATTCTGCCATTAATTTAGCAGTTGATGTTGATTCTTGTGTAACAACATCACCTGCACTTCGTTCCATTTCCATTTCTTCTACGTCCAACTCAATAGTTGACACTAGTTCTTGTGTAACAACGTTGTTTGAGGTCCCTTCCTATGCTGGTGATTTTGTTGTTTCCTGTTTTGTCGCCAATTCCTCCAATTTTTCGGCAACCAATGCTGGTTCTTGTGTAACAACGTCGTCTGCGATCTCTTCCTCTTCCACTAACTCTTCTTCCTCTCTTGTCGGCATCATGACAACGAGTTCTCCTTCCGTTAATTCAATGAATTGTGGCCAAGCTATGGAAGTCTATGACAGGGCATGCACCAGCAGCAGCATGACAAGCTCATGGTTTGTGAGGACTTCCAACACTTGGAACAACCGATGAGAAGACCATGCCATTAATTGAAGGTTATTCCATAAGAAAAACGACATATCTAGAGAATCGAAACCGAAGGCATGCAAGAAGTTTAAAATGATATTTGAATAAGCTAGAGAGTCAACCTTCATAAGTAATGTATCACATAATGAAGTATGTGACCTTGGTCCATGGATGCAACAAGGATTTATGATTGTATCCCCTTCCCTTCTAAACCATGATTTCTCCTTCCTGTAAGAATAATTTCGAAAATTATGGTAAGGGTGATTTCCGGGAAAACCATTTCTGTCCTCCTTGCGGAAGTCTGCTGACAGTCGAGATGACTTCTTCAGTGACAGGAATGTCCAAACCACGAACTCTAGAATAATTCCCATCAAAATTCAATGCAAATTCGATTATAACGGCTTCATCGAATCCTTGCAACCTCTTAAAATAGGTGTGCCATCCTGCATTTTGAAAAACCTGCCATACATCTGGATGGCACCGAACCTGCACTGTATCTTCTGGTTCATTCCTAACAACTTGCCCACCCATTTTTCCAGTTGCTTTGTGGAAGCACAAGGAGTAGCAGCAAAACCGTTGAGGAGAGTGTTAGCTGGTAAAGTTGCGATGACAGGGATTGCTGTGGCAAAGGATGTGATGATAGGGAAATATGGACAAAGGTTATGGGGAAAATCCATGGTAGATCATGATAATTATGGAAATTATTCCAACACATTGGAAAATACTGTAATTTAATGATATCGTACAAGATTCAAGTTCCAATGCGTATGGATAAATGTGCAAGGTATGGTGGGGATCATAGTAATGTTCATGGGATGTACGAGTTGGCGCGAGGTTCAATAGGAATGATGATATGTCATTATTGCTATTAAATATGAAATCCTTAGCATTAAATGTGATACCTCCCCCAAACTAAGGGATGGCCATCCATGGTCATGTCTAGCTATGGCATAGGTGAAATATCAATCAAATCCACGAAGTTGGTTGGGGACATACTTGACTACTTACCTTGATGGAGTAACAACGTCAGAGGAGTAACAACACTGAAGGAGTAATAAAACCAGAGGAGTAATAACATCGGAGGAGTAACAACACCAGAGGAGTAACAACACTAGTGAAGTACTTAGATAGAATCAACATCAGCTGAGTAACAACACCGAAGGAGTAACAACACTGAAGGAGTAACAACACTGGAAGAGTAACAACACTAATGGAGTTCCTGCACAAAAAATAATGATAGAGTAGTAACAACATTATATATATATAATTAAACAAGAGGTGTAGAGCAAGAGTTCTTTGCACTAACAAATTCAAAAGCAGAATTATTAGAGAGATGTTTAATAAAGGAGTCTCTAGAAGTTGGAAGATGATACAATCTGAGGCGATGTCCATTTACAATCAGGGGAGTATGTGCCTCATTGATTGTTACAAGTCTAATAGTCTCGTTATCAAACATTATGTCAACTGCATATGGTCCAATCCATCTAGAGAAAAGTTTTCCCTTAAAATATTTGAACCGATAGTCACAGAGCAACACCCAATATCCTCTTTGAAACACCTTTTTCTTGATGAATTTGTCATGCAATTTAGTTCACTGCTGTTGAATCGCAACAGTGTTCTGGAAAAATATCAAACGAATTTCATCCAACTCATTTAATTGTTCCATTCTGTGTTTCTGGGCTTCTTAATTTTGAATTCTACTAGAAACAAAGGAGATTTCCCATAGACAAGCTCGTATGCTGAAAATCCTGTTGTGTTCCGCCATGTTGTTCTATATGCCCAAAGTGCCTCAGGAAGCTTTTCGGCCCAATTTCGGCGATGGTTTACTACATTATTCATAAGGATATTCTCCAACACCTTGTTCGTACTCTCAAATTGACCATTCGCCTGAGGATGATATGGTGACGTCACTATGTGCTTGATTCCATACTTCTTCATAAGTCCTGCTATTAGATATGATGTGAACTGCGCCCCTCCATTTGAAACTATCTCTTTAGAAGCTCCATATCAAGCGAAAATTTCTTCAAATAAGAAGTATGAGACAACTTGTTATATTGATTTTGCAACAATCTTGGCGACTAACCACTTTGTCACATAATCCGTGCAGACCAAAATGTGAACTTTCTGATGTGAAGGCAGATTGAATGGCCCAACGAAATTGATAGCTCATTCTCAAAGGGCTCAAGAGCTAGTTGAGGTTGTAACAACAACTCATTTGACTAACCAGGCTGACCCATCCACTAGCAGCTATCACACCCTCGAACATATTTCCTTGCATAACAAAAAATAGAGGGCCAATAGTACCCCATCTATAACACTTTATGACCTATCCACTTATCCAGAAAATTCCCTCCACAACGGCCACGTGGGAAACTTTCAGGACGTCATAGATGTCATCTTCACCTATGCAGTGTCAGATCTGCTGATTAGGTCATGTATAAAAGAGGTATCCCTCTATCCACGAATAATGGTCACTATGATGGATAATCTTTAGCTGCTCTCTATATGACAAGTGTTGAGATACTTTTCATGTAGCAAGATAGTTAGCAATATCTGCATACCACGGAGTGTGAATACAAATTGCAAGGAGATGTTCATTTGGAAAACTATCCTCTGCAGGTGTACCTTCATCACTAGTATCCAACCTAGACCGGAAATATGCAGCTACATTATCTTTCCCTACCCTATTTACAATGGTAATATCAAATTCTTGAATTAACAATAACCATCTTGTAATACGACCAAGAGATATCGGTTTATTCATCAGATACTTGATGGCTTTATGATCAGTGTGCACGAAAGTGGGATACCCTGTAATGTAATGTCGAAACTTATTAATAGCATAAGTAATAGCCAAAAAGTCCTTTTTAGTTACCGTACAATTCAGTTCAGTAGGAGTGAAGTTCTTGCTGACATAATTGATCGCGTATGATTTCTTGTCGTCATGTTGTCCTAAGATTTCCCTACTGTTGTGTGAGAAGCATATGTAGAGATATGAAATGGGAGCTTCTAGTCAGGACCACTTAATATCAAAGTTTTGCAAACTATTTCTTTGATTTCCACGAAGGCTGCTTCACATTCATCTGTGCACACAAATTCTGCGTCCTTAGGTAACAATTGAAAAAATGGGAATGGTATCTTAGAATTCTTTTCTATAAAATGTCTATAATATCCAACATAATTGATAAAGCTACACACCTATGTTGGTGTCTTACGTGTAGGAAAATTTAATATTTCCTCTACCTTAGCAGGGTCAACCCGAATTCCTGCAGTTGAAAGTAGGTGTTCCAGAACTATTCCTTCTTCCATCATCATGTGGCATTTCACTATACTAAGAGAAACATGTGTTTGCTTACATATTTTAAGCACTTTATCTAAGTTTCCCAGACGTTATTCAAAAGAATCCCCATATGGGGTGAATTCTTCCATGTATATCTCAACATTATCATTGACCAGATCAGAAAAAATTCCTACTATTACCCGTTGAAAGGTAGCGAGTGCATTACAATGACCAAATGGGAGGAATCAATATGCAAAAGTTCCCTAAGGGCATGTGAAGTTAGTTTTATATTGATCCTTATGAGCTATTTGGATATGGTTGTATCCCCTAAATCCGTCCAAAAAGGAGAAGAACTTCTTTCTAACCAATGTATCAAGGACCTGGTCAATAAAGGGTAAGGGAAAATGATTGTTTTGAGTCTCTTTATTTAATTCCCGATAATCAACACAAATCCACCACTTTCCATTCTTCTTCAAAACAATGACTAATGGGGACACCCATTGATTGTCCGAGATTGGGTAAATAAATCCCATATCTAATAGCTTTTGTTACTCATCTTTGACAATGTTCTTTAAGGCAAGATTCATTCTTATATGTGGGTTCCTAACAGGTCGAAATTATTCTTTAATGTATATGTTATAGGTACATAAGTCAACACGGATTCCTTTCATGTTTGTATATTCCTAGGCGAAGGCTTTTTTCTGTTCCCGAAGGAATTTGAAAAACCATTCAGACTAGGAAGGTGAAAGTTTAGGATTAACATTCAACATTCTCCCTGTTTTGATTTCTTCAGGAACACTGTTACGGGGTATAATTATAGGAACATTTTTGACTTTAGTCTTTGGTTTAGTGGATTCCTGAACATTGCAACTCAGAATAGATTCTAATAATTGGTGGGTTGAATCATAAATGAAGTTGGGACTACTGATAAAGGTACTAATAACATCATCCTCCATTTCATCCTTAAAATAGAGGGCCTCACCAATGGTAAGAATTGGTCTAATTTCTTCATTTTCAAGTTCAGGCCCCTTCACAGGTAGAGTTTTTTGTATTAAGGTAAATATTGGTTTATCTAATGAACTTGGTTCTCCAGGGGGATAAAGGATAAGATTATTTGTGACTTCCCCATTGGATATTACCATATTTCCTCATCGACACCCAAAGTAAGTGTATGTGGTCACAATCCATGGCCTTCCTAAAATCAAAGGATTCCCACCGGTTGCGGATTGGGTATGTAATATGAAAAGATCAACAGGGTGCTGCCATGAGTCTACTGAAATGATTATATCTTCAAACTTCCCTTCTAGTCTTACATTAGACCGATCTGCTAATTCTAGGATGGTGGGAGCTAGTTTAAGGTTTCGCAGGAAAAAGGTAATCATAGTTGCAAAAGTTATGACATTAATTGTGCCCCCCATGTCTATTGCACATTTGGGATATCAATCCCATTAACCTGTATTGTAAGAATCAGGTTCCCTCGATCCCCTTATTTAAAAAGTGTAGGCTTCCCCAACATTATGTATGATAATTTTCCCATAACATGAATAGGAATCATATCCTTTAGTTTCCTTCCAAGTTTCTTAGAGCAATATTCTTTAATCGTTTTGGCATAAATAGGTACGTCCCTCATAGCCTGAAGTAATGAGATTTTGAAAAATAATTTTGCAATTCCCCTAAAAAGTCAAATCCAGGAAAAGGATTTTCTCAAGGATAGTCTGTTAGGATAGGGTGGACCAGTCTGACATCTTTGAGTAACAATTGTTTGAGAAGGGGGTTGTTGTTCCATAGGAATTTGCGTTGAATCATCCCCAATTTTTCTATTAGAATTCCCACGTTCTAGTTCTTGGACTTCATCATTAGTATGTTCAACAATTATTGATGAATTTTGGGTATTTATGACCCGACCGGACTGAAGATTTAATTCGTTACATTTTACGGTGGAAATTTTGTATGAAAGAAGGTTGAGTGTCTTACCTGTTGAGCCCCCTTATTGTTTGGATTTGAGTTGGACTGAACAGGCAGCTGTGGATGAAGAGGAGGGTTACTGGTGGAGGCATTAGAAGGCAGTTGTAACTATTGTTGTGGAATAGGCTGGGAGAACTGTCCTAAAGGAGGAGGAGGTCCACAATAATTCTAGGACCATGAAGGGGTTGGACCAGATTGAGGGAACCATGGTTGCCAGGGCATTGGATATTGATGATACTGTGGCCATGAAGGTGAAAAAGGTATAGAATGAGGTCCAAAATTCAAATTATTAAAATACTGAGAGGGGTCTTGAGGCATACCTTGATTCATGTTCTATGGCCGTGGTTTCCATGCTTTCCTTAATCCCATGAAGTACAACTAATCTGCCTATTCATTTTCTCCCTGAAAAACTACCTCCAACCTAGGAAAAGATGGACATGTATTAGTGGAATGACTCTACTCACATATCGCACAGGTCTCAATAGTATTCAGTGGATAATCCTTCAGCGGGTGCTTCTTCTTGCATTGAGGGCAGAAAATGGACATAGCCTTCTCCACTTCTATATGCTTATGTTTCACCTGTAAAACGTCTAGGTTTGAGGACAATGTGCTCAAGGTATCGGTCCTCAAGTTGTCCAACAAGTTTCCAATATTTTCTTTTGTAACTCCACCGCTGGATGTCTTTAGGGTTCGGATCCCTACCTATGCCTCGCAGCACCACATGAACACTTGATGCATATTCGCAGATGGTGTCAAATTTTTCTTTTGATATATCTCCCTTTCCTACTACGTTCAAGAGTTCCAAAGATTCATCTCTTAGTTCCTGGAGAAATATTATCTTCAAGATGTCCTTATCCATATCACTATGGCCTGATCTCTGCAAACTATATTTGAAACGTTCCACAAAGTCCTCCATGTTTTCATCCTCTTTCTGCATAATATTAAATATTTCTTCTTTAACATCTCGAGATTTGTAGTAGTCTTAATATTTTTCAAGGAAAATCGTCTTCATATCATCCAATGAGGTAATAGATTCCCCCTAAGCCCATGAACCATCTCAAAGTTTTTCCTTTCAAAGTGGCGGGGAATATCTTCAATTTCTGAGCATCAGAAATATAGTCATACCCCCAATAGACAACGTCGAATTCAAAAAGGAATGTGTCCGGATCTTCAAAAGAAAGACCATGGAAGTTAGGTAATGTTGTCAAAGGAATAGGCTTCATAGGTGCATCACCCCTCATATCTCCAATTGGGAACTCGATTGAAGAAGTTGTAGGAGCCATGAATATCTTCCAATATTCACTTGGAATCTCAACAGGTTTTGGTTGTTCTATAATGTGCAGTTGAGTCTGTTTAACAACACTTCCTTGATCAAATGGTGCAGTGAATTCCCTCAAGTCTTCTTCTTCTTCTGAACTCACAATGTTTAGTTCCCCCGATCCTCTGGCTCCTACTTCTTCTTCCTTGAATTGTGCTTTTGTTATTGGGGGAGTTTCTATTTGTGAAACTGATAGCCCTCCAAATATCATATGAGATCTCACCCTAACATCAGCTCGTGATGATTCCCCAGACTCAATTTTTGAAATGATTTATTGGATGTAGGTAATTCTGCTTAGATCTTTCCTTCCTCTTTTTGGGGGTCTTCCTCTACCCATTTTATTCGTATTTTTGTTCATGCAATCAAAAATTAAAAGGAAAACATTCAAGCAAATCTAAAGCTTAGGACCTAAAGCAGGGTGAAAAATCACCCTCCCCCAGGATGAGAGAGTGGCCCCTAAAAATAAAGAAAAAGAAGGAAAAACAAACCAACCACAAAATCGAAGATCAGGACCTGAAACAGGGTGAGAAAAACTTCCTTTCCTAGTATGAGAGAGCATTTTCTATGAAAGAAGCAAAACAATCTAATGCTTAGGGCTTGAAGCAGATTAGAAAAAAAAAATTCCCTCCCCAGGACGAGAGAGTGGTCCTATGGTCAATACTGGTCATACTTTCGCGCCTTCGATAGCCTCCCTGAAAACAATGCGAAAATGTTGGTGTTCAGATATGAATCATGCAATCCACCCTATTCCACATTAATTATCAACCCGAGGCTTGACTGGTTATTTCAAGGCTATCATGCAAGGTATATGCAGGCCATAGTTTCCCTACCCAATATTGAACATTCAATCATAAACATAACAATGTGTAACAACAAGTAATAACTATAGCAACAATCAAAGTAACAACAAGTTAAGACTCACAACAATGCACTTGATAAATCATTACAACAATAAGGAAATAATGCAATAGAAATAAACCTACGCACACCACTAATCCAACAACACCTAGTCAGGAGAGTGGGCCCAACTCCCTGATCAGGGTTGTGGCAAGATCAAGAACTATAGAATGCTCAAAAGATCAGAAATTGCATTAATCAAAATGAAATTACAAAGATCTCTTGTTACAAGCTCAAAATTCTTGTATATCTCTTAGCAGTCACTTTCCCAACCCCGTAACATTACTTATACATTTCAATTGACAACTGATAATTCCTAAGATTACAACAGCTTCCTGCCTACAAATACACAATAATTCTCGAAATAAAACATAATACAATGATAATGTTATGTAACCAGCTCACAGAATAGAAGAAATGTTAGATCAACGACTTCAAAATTAGCCTCTTCAAGGGGGGAACCTCCTTTACATTACACAAATGAATAATTTTTGGATGATACAAATGAAAAGAACTCCTTTCTATATATAGGAGTCTAAGGGGTCCCAATATAATTAGAGCCTACATAACAATAATATTGTAGGGGCACAAGAATAACAATAGTGGGCTTCTATGGGGCACAATAATAACAACATGGGGACTACTTGGGCACAATAATAACAACATGGGAAAAGAAATACAATAAGGGGGTTGCACTAATAATATTAAGGGGCTACACTAGTAGTATAGCAACCTAACATGCCTCTCTCCTTCAAAAAGTTTTGTCCTCAATGCTTGAGTAGTTCTTGATTCTTATGTATAAAATTCTCCTTCTCCCATGTAGAATATTCAGCAGTTAAGTTCTTCAACTTGATGAGATACTCGGAAATTGATCGATTTCATAGTTGTCAGCTTTTTCTTTATGTGACTTCTTAAGGTTCCACTATGATTTTTCCTTCCTTGTCAAGTTCTGGCAATATTGTTTGAACTGGGTGCTTTTCACCTATAACCTTGTTTAACCATGAAACATGGAAAACTGGGGGAACTCGAGAAGATGTAGGAAGCTCCAATTTGTATTCCATAGTACCAATCTTTTGCATCACCTTGTAAGGACCATATTTATTTGGTGATAATTTATTATCCTTCTTAGCTTGCTTGAGGGACATTTGTTTGTATGGTTGTAGCCATAAAAATACCCAATCACCTATGTCAAAACTTCTTTCATTGCGATGTTGATCTTCCTATCGTTTCATTTGATTTTTCACCAAAGTTGGGTTATCCTTTAAATGTTGGAGAACTTGTTGTTGATGCTAGATGTGATCTTTCACTCCTTGAACCTTTTTCTTCTTGATATGTCCTTCTATCTTGAGATTTTGAGGAGTGGTAATTCCTACCATTGCATTACAAGATATGGTCGGATTTATTTCTTGATGCTCAATGTGATATTTCACTTCTTGAACCTTTTTCTTCTTGATATGTCCTTCTACCTTGAGATTTTGAGGAGTGGTAATTCCTGCCAATGCTTTACAGGATATGGTCGGATTCATTTCTTCTTTCTCTGGGGTTGGTTCCTAGTGTATATCCTCTTCTTTTGATGTTTCTTGATCCTTTTCTTCCTCCTCTTCACAATCTATGTAAAATAATTTCTTCTCAGCACACTTATGACCTTTAGTGTATTTTCTATCTGTTGTAGTGGCCACAACCACCCTCAAAATTTTTTCCTTAACTTTGTTTTAGAGCCTCCCTTCCAACCTTCATAGTAGCTTGTTTTGCTTCATCAGGTTCACAAGTTTCATTGTTTTTCTTGCATAAAGGAAGCTTGCCAATCACAAATTGATGCATTCCCCTCACAGGTTGTTCACCTGGACTTGGTCCAGCTACAGGCTGAGCAACTCCCCCAAGAAAATTACGCATTTCTGGAGGGAAACCAGCCTTCCCTCTAGAAATTGCACAATCCTGTCTGGTAGCCTGCTGGGCTCCAATATTGCGCAATTCTGCCAGTCAACACTCCCACCAGAAATTGTGCAATTTTCCCCAGTAGGACTGCTCAGCCTAGAATTTACACAAATTTGGATAATATTTAGTTGCTCTACCCAGAAATTGCGCAGATCTCCTAGGCAGCCAGCCTAGCTTCCAGCTAGAAATGCACATTTCCTCCCAGCAGTTGAGCAGTCTATTGCATGTGTAGCTAAGTTGACCGGTTCCCTTCGGGACCAAGAAAAACTGACTTGCATGCATGGACTGTTTCTCCCAAGGCAGCATGCAAAGGCATCCCTTGTTTCAGGGACCTTTTTCTAGCAGTTGGAGGTTACATGCAAGGATCATTTCAGAAACCTCCCACCAAGTGTCGCTTTCCCTAGATTTGTGGCATGGGCGCCACAACCTCGATGTTATAAAAACTCATCAATTGGATGTTGTAGATCTCGTTCCTCACATCAACCTTGTAGCTTTGATATCCCACATCACATGTAGGAGCTGTTGGCACATTCAACTCAACTATTTTGGGGTAACCTCACTTACCATGCCTTATGTTGTATTTCTGTCGCTTTTTTTGTTTTCTCTTGTGTGAGTACTATTTTCTTTATTTCAGTGAGCGCTTGATGTTGTTTACATGTATATTAGCTTGTCCTAGCACTGTTTCAGTTTTCACTGCTATCTCACTGTTGTCGCATGCATTAAACTGTTTTCACAAATGGTCGCTGATTCAACAACTCGCCTCACCCACATGCATGTTGTTCCATTTTCTGAATCAGTCATTCACCATTTTCATGCATGATAATTTACTTATGCTTACACTCAATATCACCATGCATTTGCACTCACATTCACTTTCAGTTGCCCGTCGGCGAGTCTGGGCAGCCTTGGCCCAGACTTTGCCTCACCAAGAGCCTCACCAAGACAACATTGTGCAATCCTGAGAGGGAAGGCTCTATCTTCCTCTCAGGAAATGCACATTTCTGCCTAATGACTGTCCCCCAGGACTGTTTTGCACATTTCTAAGGGACAGTGACTGCTGGCCCAAAAAATTGCGCAATGCAGTCACTGAGCCTGCAGCCATTGCCAGTTGAGATTGCACATTACATAATTCAAGCAGTTAGTAGCCAGAATAGATTGTGCATTGGATAGTTCCAATAGTCATTCAGTCTCCCAGTAGCCCAGACTATGCCTTGCGCAGTCTTGGCAGTCAGTCTCCCGACCTCCTAGCTGAAATTGCGCAACCTTCATGATCAGTCACACATGTATGTTGCAAGTCAGTTCTCAAGTTCATTTTGGTTTTCGACTAACAGATTGATTTCCATGAGTGTTTCCATGTCTCTAGGTATTGTAGATGTTCATCTGCCTCTTAGTAGTGCAGGTACAATGGTTTCCAAGAGAGCAAAGTCAAAGACACTGTTTAGAGCACACCTGGAGATGCAATCGATCAAATGTGTATGACCTTGCCTACTCGCGAAGATATCAAGTTGTTCGTAGACAAGAACATCAAGATATCACAACAAGAAGCATCATGAATAATAGCTGAAGGTAGCATACTGAACGCAGTGAATACAACGAATGCAATGAACACAGTGAATGAAGTGAACACAGTGAATGTAGCGAATGAAATGAATGCAAGAGGAAGGTTTTTGACAACACAGAGGTGGAACAAAGTTGCAAGATCAAGCAGATCCATTGATAATGAAAGAAACTTTGGAGACTCGGGCTATGAGGTGATAGCGCGACATGAAGATCGCACGAAGAAAGAGAATGGAACAGAGAAGGAGTTGCATGTTCTGAAGCAGCAACTTCGGAAGAACATGAAGCTACACAAATAGAATCATGAATGAGTTGTAGTAGGAACTGGAACAAAAGTGGGCGCAACATGCACTCACAGATCATACTGTGCCCGTACAAGTTAAAGATCCATCCCAGAGGCTAACATGGAGTAGACATGGTGAGCATTGTTGTTGATCGCATGCAAGGGATTCAACAACATGCATGTCATTGTGTGAATGCATGAAATCCAACCCATCCAACACACTCACCAAGGCGAAGACAAGAAACAAGTCCAACTGGAGCTGAACATGTACTTTAGAAAGTTGATGCGCATGACCACTAGCACACACTTGAAGATCGCCATAGGTTCTATGCATCAGTGTGTTGCCAGTTCAGCCGCACCCAAGAAGATCATGCACATGTTAGCATACGAGTTGGATGAAGGGGTCGATCCAATGCACCGGTTGCAATGGAGGCAAGAGTTCGCTTCAGCAAGATGTCACCATGAGGTGCATGCACACCATCACAATGACCAATCTTGGCATCAACTCACCACCTTCACCATCACAAGCGTGTTAAAGAGTTGGTCTCATCATAGCAGACCGAGTGTCAGTGACGTCTTGCATGGCTTGCTCAAGCCATTTTGTCTCACATGAGTACATGTGCATTGTAATGTTGAGTCATGTCAAGTGTCAGTAGTTGTATGTAACAGTCATAGAGTAGGTAAAGAGTCATGAGGGTAGTTGAATAGTCACAAAGGGGAATGTCAAGGTTCACCCCATCCTTTGCTATAAACAGTCCCTCATAACTCATTGTAAGGGATTTTGGTCAGCCAAGCTTCTGATAAGACTATCTTGGAGAAAGCTTGGACAATATTGTAACGCACCTTGGCTTCTCCACTGCAGGGAGCTAGTTCATCTCTTTGGAGGAGCAGGCGGATGTGGCTATAACGTTCCATTGTTGGGGCTAGTATGTTTACATGGATGTATTGTATGATTGGGACTTACACTTCACAGATGATGGTTCATGTCTCACGGCCGTCATCTTTGTTTGAATCCACCTCAATTCTCTGTCACAGCATTAGGAAGGTTTCACACTACGGAGTGCAAAGGAGCTACCAAGAATTTTATGATGGAGATTCGACCATTCCACCATCTTGTTGATCCCTTCCATACAATCACATTCATCATTAAAATCACCCCTTCGGGACAGATGCACACACGTATCAATCTGCTATGGGCAGGCAATGATAATTGGAGGAGGCTGAAATTTTTACGGTAGTGGTGTAACGGTCATGGGGGATCAGATTATGAGGTAAGGCTATCATGAACAAGTGATGGAGGATCTTTTCAAATGGAGGTAAGTGTGGGATTTCGGGTAGATCTGTACTATCCCCGTTTTCTTCATAATTCACATAAGATGTACTTCAGTACTCATTAAAAATATTAGACCTCAGAACCTAAAATATCTTGCACTTTAAATGATTTGTCCCTAAATTAGTAAATGATAAAGCAAATGCTTAACCAAAATTTAAATAATACAATTCTATGATCTATCACTTTGGTAGTCATTCATCTGCAGAAATAAAAAGTAAATTTCATCAAGCGTTTTGCATCAAGAACTCCTATACTACGTTAACTATTTTTGCACTGTGTTGTCACAGTTGACTACCTGCTTGCACTAATCGTGCTTGGACTGAACTTGTTTGCACTGCAACGTGCTTGCACTGAACCTATTTGCACGACAACATGGTTGCACTGAACCTGCCTACACTGATCATGCACATTCCTGCACCAGGGATTTCTATGGCATCGAAGAAAGAGGGGATAAAAAATTATGATAGAACTCCATTGTTTGGCTGGACTAAATTTTTTTGCCTAAATATAGAAGAGAAGTTTTATTTGCCATTCTTTGGTGTTTCATGAGCATGCCTTCTAATCTGACTGCATCAAATCTTGCAGTCGATTCATGATGGAGCAAAGAAGTGGGAAGGGGTAATTTTTAGAATGGGAAGGAATATCATAACAGGGATTCCAAGAATAATACAGCTACAAGGGGGATAAACAAAAATGGGATGTGGAAAAAAATTCAAGGGGGACAAGAGGGATTTTACAAAATCAGATAGGGATAATTTTTTAGAAGAAAAAGGAGGGTGATTCATTATGGGATTAAGAAAAGAAAAATAGCGGGAATTACGAAACGAGAAAATTGAAGAAAGGCATAATTTTATCTTCAAGATCTGCCTGCACTGGTGTTGGAAAAAGTAAATGCAACAAGAATTAAGCGTTTACTTGGATTAAAATTTCCATGCTAATTACCCCAAACTTGGGTAAGGGCTAGGTTCCTTGAACCTGCTTCTTCTTGGTGATAGCCAGCATATCTAAAAATCAAGCAACATTCCCTTTTTATTGAAATTTCGATCTTCTTGCCAGCATGCTATTTTTCAGGTTGATCCTTCTGCAATCATGTAAGTCAAATGATTTTCATAATTACATGATTTTTCTTTTTTATATTCTTTATTTTTGTCATTTTTTTTCACTTTTATTTTTTACTTTTTATTTTATTATATGAGGAAAATAAAGAATCAGATCTTCAATAGGTTGGTGTTGCCACCTACCAACTCCTTTTCATATTGCTGCATAAAATCTCCTTTAGTAAGGGGCTGAAAATACACCTTCAATCTATGCCCATTTACCAGGAACACAAAATTCCATCCATCAATAGTTTTAATTCTACCGCTCCATTCTCAAACATTTTGACCACCTCATAAGGTCCCACCCAGCGTGTATGGAATTTCCCTTTAAATTATTTAAATCTAGAATTTTAAAGGAGTACCCAATCACTTGGTTGGAATTGCTTCTTCTGGATAGACTTGTCATGCCACTTCTTGCACTACTGTGGAACCAATATGTTCTGATGAACAACATCCCTTAGAAATTCATCTAACTCATTCAACTGTAGAAGACGTTGTTGTTGTGCTTCAGAGAGATCTAGCCCAATTGGACTGCAGTCCTGAAAGTCTTGATCTGGAATTCTATCGGCAAGAGGACTTGTTTCCCGTACACCAGCTCATATGGTGTGTGTCTCATGTTGTTCCTCCAAGTGGTTTGGTATGCCCAAAAGGCTTCTGGTAATTTGTTAGCCCAATCCTTTCTATGGATATTTACTGTCTTTGTGAGGATGGACTCAATCACCTTGTTTATGGACTCTAGCTGACCATTTGCTTGCAGGTGATATGGTGTAGATTCCCTGTGCCAGATTTTGTACTGCTCCATCACACCCTGTACCTGATTTGAAATAAACTGCAGTCCATTGTTAGAAACAATTTCTCTAGGCACACCAAATCTAGTAAAGATTTCAGTAAAAAGAAAATCAACAACAAATTTTTCAGTAGCAAAAGAAACATCTTTAGCTTCTACCCGTTTTGTAATGAAATCTGTACAAACCAAAATATGTTTTTTATTTAATGATGTTGGATTTACTAGTCCTACAAAATCAATGACCCATTTTTCAAAAGTCTCAATCATAACTCGAGGACATAAAGGCATTTCATTGGTTTGATTTGGTTGGCCACTTCACTAACAACTATCAGATCGCTTGACATATTGTTTGGCATCCTTAAACAAGGAGGGCCAAAAATAGCTAGCTTGTAACACTTTGTATGCAATCCACTTATCAATGAAGTGACCTATGCAAGGTTCATCATGGGAAAATTTTAAAATATCAAACACTTCTTTCTCTCTTACACATCTACAGATAATAAGATCTGGTCTAGTGTAAAAGATGTCTCCTTGAATCCAAGAATATGCAACACTTTTCTTTATAATACTCCACTTTTCACGAGCGGATAAGTGAGGTGGTGTTTTTCCAGTGACTAAATAGTTAGCTATGTCAGTGAACCACAGGGATTCTGTTGACAGAACAAAAATATGTTTGTCAGGAAAATCATCATCAACAGGAATTGCTTCACCAAGATTATTTAATCTTGAAAGATAATCTACTACTACATTAGATTTTCCTGGTCTATCAACAATAGTAATGTTAAATTTCTGCAACAGTAATAACCACCTAGTCACCCTACCACTAGTTAATGGTTTATTCATCAAATATTTTATGTAGAATGGTCAGTATGCACAAAGACTTCATATCTTGTAATTTAATGTCTAAATTTATTAATGGAAAAAATTACAGCTAAAAACTCTTTCTCAGAAACGTATAATTTAGTTCAGCAGTGACAAGTTTTTACTAATGAAGTAAATAACATAGGATTGTTTGTCCTCTTCTTGTCCTAAAGATGCGACAACAGCAGTATGTGAGGCATCAGAGGAAATATGAAATTGAAGGGAGCAGTTTGGTCCTCTCAAAACTAGTGCTTGAACTAGTTTTTCCTTCAATGTCTCAAAGGATAGTTGGCAAGCTATGGACCAAGAAAACTCACTATCCTTAGCCAAAAGTCGGAAAAGGGGGGTATCTATCCTTGAGAAATTCTCAATGAATCTCCTATAGTAGCCTGCATGTCCTAGAAAACCTCTCACTTGCCTTTTAGTTTTGGGTACAGGAAGACTCAAAATAATTTCTATTTTTGCAGGGTCAACCTGGATACCTTTGTCTAAAATAAGATGGCCAAGAACCACTCCCGCCTTACACATTAATCTTCATTTTTTTTTCACTCAAGGCAAGATAAGCTTCTTGGCAATGAAGAAGCACTTTTTATATATTTTTGAGGGCTTCTTGGAATGAATCACCAAACACAGAAAGTCATCAATATAGATTTCCACACACTCAAGGTCAGCAAAAATGGCCAAGAATGCCCTTTGAAAGGTAGTCGGGGCTTTACATAGCCCAAAGGGGAGCACTCCGTAGGCAAATGTACCTCATGGACATGTAAAATTGGTTTTGTCTTGATCCTTGGGTGCAATCTATATTTGGTTATAACCACTAAAGATATCTAGAAAAGAAAAGTACTTCTTACCAGCAAGGGTATCGAGTACCTGGTCATTGAAAGGAAGGGGAAGTAATCCTTAAGAGTGGATTTGTTCAATTCTTTGTAGTCAATGCAAATGCGCCATCTTCCATATTTTTTCGGTATCTTCATCCCTCCTTCAGAGATCAAATCCTCTTGTTGCATTGCGTATTAGGTGTCCTACTCAGTCAGCTGCATTCCATTAGGCGCATGGATCATCTAACGATAGTGGTTTCTCCTATAGTTTCCCTCATGTCCTGTACCTACTGGCTCATGTTTATTCATCAAAATCATATACAATCACCGTTTTGTCTTTAAAATTTCAAGAGTCATTCTTCTAAGGTTTCATTGTCATTAGGTCTAGGGTTTCATCAAAAAGGGTTTCAAAATGTCCAATAACAACCAATAGGCACATAAGGAGGTTCCAGTATCAATAAATTTTATAATCAAGTGTTCAAAGATGTATTTTTCCTCAAAACTCTGTTTTGAGGAAAAACAGGGTATCTTTAGATTTTATTGTACAAATTCATGTAATTTTATCCCTTCATACGTAAATTGCTTCACCTTCAATCCTGGTCACTTTTCCTAGCCTCAGTAGCTCTAATCCCCTACAAAACAAGCAAAACATAAGTCATTCAGTTTATCACAATCTCTAATAAGGTGAAAACGTTCAAAACAGAGTTCAAAATAAAGTCATTTTCAAAACATTGTAAAAGTGGGTTTTCCCAACCAAAAATTTAGAAGACTCCTTGTATATAAGTCATATCTCCAATTTGAAAAGCTCATTTGCATTTCAAAACAAACTTGGGTAAAGCAAAGTCGTGTTTGAAAGCGAGTAAGAGAAAGTGGGAGAAATTTGCCAAAAAACAGAGGCACAGTGCATTGGGCAACTGGCGCGGCGCGTTGGGTTTGATGCGCGGCGCATACAGCCAGCAAGCCCAAAACCTTTAGAAAATCATTCCAAATCACCCAAAACGTGTGGATCATCATTTGTGCAAGTAAGTTGAGCCTTCATCACTGCTAGTGAAACAATTTTTAATGCAATTTATGGTGATGGTTTAAAAAGAAATCAAACCCTATCTCTTGAAATCTCTCAAAGGAAACTGCTGCCTAGGGTTTGAATTGTTGTTTTGGCTACCAAGTCCATCTTTCTATTCCCTCACCACTCCTCATTCCATTTTCCCTCATTTCCCTATTCCCTAAACTCATATATCCCTAAATTCACTAATCCCATATCCCAATCCCATAGCCCCAATTCCCATTTCCCGAAACCCAAATAAAAATTTCCAAACCCCAGTCCCATACCAAAAGCTCCCAAATTACTCTCTAATTCCTTGTTCCCTTAAACAAATCCTGTCCCAACAGTCCCTAAATTCCTCATTGTTTCCTCCCTCCACAATCCCTCATATCACTTTTTGCCTTGGTGGAAAAAGTCAAAACACATTATAAATCACCTACTTCTCATCAAGACAGTTCATCCACTAGCAAAAATGGCATCTGATCCCTCATATGATTATGAAGAGGAGACACACAGTGACTCACCTACAGAGGTACATGCACCCAAGAGGCCCCATAGAGGTGGCAAGCATATTCGAGAAGAACCAACTACTCTTACTGAGTTACAAGCCTGCCCTCTTGCCATCTCTTGTTTTTAGCACCAGTCCTGCTATGAATTCTGTGAGAAGGTTGCTAGCATTCAGTTTCATCATGAGTTGGCTCATTTTTTTGTATTGCATTTACATGATGGTCAAGTCACTCTAGCTGGCATCACTTTCACATTAACACCAAAATCTATTTCACTAGCAACGAACATTCCTAACATTGAAGAGAAATGGAACAAGAGGCAACAAATTGACCAGTAGCATTATGAACCATACATCAAACCCGGTTATTTGAGACAGCTTAGCAGATTTTTTCCTTTCCAGTACCTCAAAGATTCTTATGCTCCCTTAATGAAATTGATCATGAAGTATTTCAGCTGTGAGGGCCGGTTTTCCCATTTATGTGCTTATCATATCAGGTTGCTGATGCATTTTACCAGGATGAGGATGATGAACCTCCCCTACTTCATGTGTCGAAACATTGAGAAGATGACCACCCTAGTACAACACAAGACTCCTCAGTAGCAGTTCAACAGTATATATCATTTTTCTCTCATTAAAATTGTGGTCATCCATCAGCTTGGCTTACAGGGCATCACTTGGGAGGACTTCATTTCTCGTGAGTTTTTCAGAGCTCCTCAGGGACCTTTAGAGGCTTTGCATGAGATAGGTGGACCTTCTTATTAGCATGAGGGTCATGAGACACAGATCGCTAGCATGCCGGAGTTTATCACCTATCAGAAGGGCACTAGATGGTTGTTCGCAGTAGCTAAGCGAGTGTTATCTCCACCCCGAGTGGAAGGGGCCTCTCTTCCGTCATCAGCAAAATAGGTTCAGAACAAAGGCAAGAGGCCACTATAGGATGAAGGACCATCAGGTGAGCATGAGACTGATTTCATTCTCATTGAGGGTGATGATACTGATATGGGCCTGTAAAGCACAAATCTCAAAGAAGTCATTCAAGAGCAACAGGCGGACATCAATGCCTTGTCCATCAACTTGGAAAGGGCTAAATGGACCATACAGTACTTGGAGCAAAGGAATAAGTAGCTTGAAGACCAGCAAGTGATTATGGAGTTGCAAAACATTTGGGAGAATCGCCAAGTTGCCCAAAGGAGGGGGGTGGAGCTCACTTCACTTGAGCAGGAGGTTAATGCCGATCAGGAGTCATGGCTTGAAAGAGCCAATATCCACTTAGAGAGGAAGTTAGAAAAGGCCATCAATGAGAAGAATATGCTGAGAAACATGGCATATCATTATTTGTCAAGGAACCTGGTGTGCCAAGCTAGAATCAGGAGCTTGAAGGCAAAATTGAAGAGAGCATCAAGGAAGCAAAAGGAGCATGAAGGACTTTAGATATTGGATGAGGCTTCCTTGGCCCAAAAAAATGCTTGATGAAGAAGACCCAGCCCAAATTTCAAAAAATTTGGGGCAATTTTTGAATTTTTGAAATTTTTGGCACAAAAAACAGGATTTTCTGCCCTGTGCGCCGCGCCACGTGGCACTCGCTTTTGCTAGGAGCCTCCAAATGAAAAAAACTAAGAATTTTTGGATTTTTCATGGAAAAATATGTTTTCCTACCAATGGAAAAGAAATTTGGACAGGTTTTGAGCCCTCAAAAAGGTCAAAAACACTCAAAAAATGACCTCACTGCCCCTATTTTGACACACAGGAAGTAGTGTTGGGAGAACTGAATTTTGGAGGGGCAAATGGAGGCCAAAAAGGAAAATTCCACTTGGGTTGGAAAGTAGACAGGTAGATCTTTCCAACAAGAACACTTGAAGCAAATTTTGACATCAGGAAGGCCTTAAAAAGTGGGTCCAAACAGGTGCTACGCATAGAGAATCAAGCGCGGCGCATAGAGGAAATTTGGCCCAGCGTGACCAGGAATGCTCTGTTTTTCACCAGGCTTTTGCCAATTTGAATTTTTCACATGATTAATGTCAAATTTGTGATGTAATTTAATGTACGTTGATGGATCATGATGTAAACATGTCAAATTTTTACTTATGGGGGTAGATTCATCTGTTAAAAGGTTGTTTGAAACTGAATGAATCAGTTCCCTTGTTTCTAGAGGCATGTTGTTTCAATGCCTGATTTCTAGTTCTCAGTTTAGAATTAGTTGAAACAGCTCCTAAACATGTGAGGTCGACCCCTAGAGGCTAGGATGAGCTATGGTTTGTCTATATTATGTTGTTTTTTAGTCATTAGCATGGTTGGACTTTTGAGAAAGCCTTGAGCTTCATTGTACACTCATATTAGCATTTTGGCTAAGGAATTGAGACCAGGATTTGCAGCACTCTTTGGGATCCACATGGAAATTTGTTTTGGTACAGTGATTTCCTTTGTAATTGTGAATTCATTTATGTGATTGTATGCCATTATCTCTCTTATTTCTTCTTAGCTAAATCAAACAAGAGTGTAAGTAGAATCCATTGAATTTGCAGTGCTCTACTTGAGGTTTTCTTTGGTATTTGATGTTTTCAGCTGTTTGGAGAGGATCCATGAGCTTCTTGCCCTCTTCAGCTCCTCAACTATCTAATCCTTCCATTTCATTCAATTTTAAGTTCCAAAAACAATTACCTACCTTTCCCCATTGAGATCTCTACAAAGTGGAGCCTCATTCCCCGCAACCAAAGTCTTCTTTTTCATTTGAGTAAGAAAAAACATCTTTAAATTCAATAAATTTTTTTCACACATATACCTAGCCTAAGATCAGTATTTCTATCAGTCATCTCAAGCCCTTATCGATCATAATTTGCTGAGATTGACCCGGAGAGAGCCCTCTCCCGACCTGGTAGGGCTAGCTACTAGGTTAAGCGTGGTTTGATGTTGGCCCTGGATCCTACCTTCCTCAGCCTAAGGTAAATCTAGGCACTAACAGTGGGTACAAGTTTCAGGAGTGATTCCTTTCATATCTTCATAGCTCCATACAAAGGCATCAAGATGGTTTCGCAACAAATTCACAAGCTGCTCTTGCTGGGATGAATATAAGTTTGAACTGATATGAAAGGATTTGCTTGGACTAATCTCAACAAGAGTGGTATCAGGTTCAAGAATAAATAGAGGTGTTGCTAGAGATGGTGGTGAGGGGGGTAGAGAGTCGTGACTTTCCTGAAAATCTACACTAAAAATATGACTCAATGACTCAAAATTGTGCATGGTGTCTAGATTGTTTGGGAAGTCTTGAATCTCACCCTCTTGTGAAGACTCAGCATATTGATGTATCAAGGAAAAAGAATGAGTCTCCTCATCACTACTGTAGTCTAACCAAAAAGTGTCTCGGAGCTCTTGAATGGATCCAGCGGGTGGATACAAGGTGACCTTCTTCCTAGAATCTCCATGGGAAATATACATGTCACCAGAACATCATCCAGTATAAGCATCAGTTGTAGCAAGCCATGGTCATCCCAAGATCAAGGGTATTCCCAAGAGTCTAATGAAATGACCACATCATCCAACACCCCTTCCGACTTGATTTTAGATCTATCTGGAAGTTCAAGCATAGTGGGAGTAGGACGAATATGGATCAATCCAAGTTGATACATGGTTTTCTTGGTCATAACATTAATGGTCAACCCCAAGTCTATAAGTACATTAGAGGCAAGGAAATCACCTAACTGAATAGAGACAATAGGGTTTCTGGGGTCTGTATATTTCTCCATGTGCATACACCCTGTCATTAACTCTGCTGCTCTACCAACAAATTAAATAGTTTGAGGTTCCAATCTTCTCCTTCATGGCTTCTTGAGAAAAAGTTCCCTAATGATTTTTGTGCAAATGGGGATCTCTTTGATAGATTGGAGCAAAGGTACCTTTATGAAAAGGTTCCTAAGCTCAGAGGTCGGGCTAGACTTAGGAATAGGGTCATTCTTCTCCACGATTAACCACTTTGGATAGGGAGGCCAGTTGGAAGAGTATGGGAAAGGCTCAGAGGGTACGGGGATGGGATGGATGGTGACATATTTTTTAGAATGGCCAGGAGTTTCCTCCTCACCTTTATCGTTGATAATCACCATAAGCTGCTTCTGATTTTCTGAGGTTACTATCTTCCCCGATCTCAATTGGAGATCATTGAATCCAACTGGCATGGACTGATATCTGGATGAGGAAAGCGAGTTCATAGAGTGGACCATTTGTACTGCTTTGTTATTGGGGTTGGGTAAATGTTGGGTAGACAACTGAGGAGGTCAAAAAGTTGGAGGTAAAGACAATGGTGGCATTGACTGACTCAGCTGAGGTAATGATGGTTGTGGCATTGGGTAAGGTACATATGTAGGTGGGTATGACTGCATAGTTGCAGGATAGGAATGGTGTGAATGGTTTGGCCCTCTCCATCCTTGTTGCCAAGATTGGGAGGGTTGTCCATAATGATATTGGTTCCCATGCTGCCAATGTTGAGAGTGACTAGTGTTAGGATAGGAATATGGATGTGCATTATAATGAAAAAAATGTGGTGGAAGTTCAGGAGCCATACCTGCACTTACTTGAGGCCAGTTTCTTCATCCTCCCATAGCATGCAATGATTCGTCTTTAGGTTTCCCTCCTTCAAATACATCTTTCAGCCCAAGTATGGAGGGACATTTTTCCATGGCATGGTTATTTGTACAAATTGCACATTTATTAGTTCCTTTAATATTAAGAGGAAATTCTCTTAAAAGATGTTTTTTTCTACATTTTGGACAAAAAATAGACAATGACTCTTGTTCCTCTACAAGTTTTTGCTGAAATTTCAAAGAGTCTATTTGTTTGCTAACAGTATTCATTATTTCAATTTTCATATTGTCCATTTTGTTCTTTAATCCAATAATCATAGCATTAGTAGATTTGGTTTTCTTTTTTCTATTCTGAATTCCTTTATCGGATCTATATTGGTTCCTCGAGAATTTCCTGCACAAGTCACAAATTTGATCAAAATATTTATGAGCAATATCCCCTTTTCCTGACAGATTTAGATTATTCCTAGTATCATCAGTAAACCCACGTAAGAACAAGGTTCTAATGGAACTTAGATCAAATTTTTGCTTTGACCTTTGGAGGATGTACAAAAATCTCTCTAAGTAGTCCTCTAGAGTCTCATCATCATTTTGCACAATAGTAAATATTTCATATTGAATATCTCTAGTTTTATAATATTCCTGGCATTTTGACAAGAAAACTCTCTTCATCTATTCCCAAGAAGATATAGTGTTTCCTCCTAGTCCCATGAACCATCAGAGTGTTATGTCCTTGAGAGTTGTAGGAAACAACTTTAACTTCTAAGCATCAGATGAATAATCATAACTTCTACACAAAATATCAAACTCAAATAAAAAAGAGTCTGGGTCTTCATGTACCTTACCATAGAAATGAGGAAGAGTTGATGGTGGAATATTTTTCATTTGTACTTGTGTATCAGGATCCACAATTGGGAATCCAAAAGTGGATTGTTCCTCATTTACCTGATTTTCACCAGTTCCTTTTGCATGGTCTTCATGATCTGCCATTGTTTCTCCTCCAAGTGAACTACTCTCAATAGGCTGAGAAGGTTGACTATGGGTTCTAATAGTCCCCTTCTTCCCCTTTGTGGGCTATGTCACACTTCAACCGCTGTTGCCAGAGTTCAAGTAGACTGTTCCTGCATGATGAGTCTGGGTCTATTTGGACTTTCTGCCTGCAAAAAAGGCCCAATATGAGATTTGATTTCAGATTTATCAGTATTTCCTCAGCCCCTAGTGGGTTTCAAACCCTTACCTCTTTTAGGCATTCATTTCAAAAAATGACAAAACAAAATTCCAATAAAATGCTGCAACTCAAAAATATCTAAACACCTATAAATTCCTTCAAGAAATAGAAGCACACTGCAGGAAAAGTAACAACAGACTTACCCCTATTGCAAAAAAATGGAAAATTTTTACCAATTCAAATCACCTCCCTAGCAACGGCGCCAAAATGTTGGGTGCAGGAATTGCACTTAAGAAAGCTCCTTCACCACTTAATTGTCAACCAAGGGGTTTTGTAAACTTAGAGACAAAGCATAGGTAATGCCAGAAGTGGTATGAACTTTTCCTATTTCTATTCCTACTTGTCAATTGAAATCTTGCAGAATCAAACAGAAAAATCTCAAAGGAAACTGACGCCAAAGTAATTCTAGTGCTGGAATGTAAAAGAATGAATTTGCGAAGAAATTAAATAAAGGAAATTTCACACTGCTGTAAACAATTTTAACTACTGAAGTAAAACTCTATGTTTATCCTCAATATAGATGGTGGCAGTGTAACAAGTGGGCCCTTGAAAAGATCTGCCTTCTAAATGATTTTCCTTCTCACACTAAGTGGTTGTTCCTGTACTCTTGAAATCTGCTTGCACTAGTAGAGGTACAAAACTTATGTGAGAAGTATATTTTACACTTATACTGAAGACTTATGTTTTCATGTAGGGGTTCCAAGCCTCAAGGATTTGAGCACTCTGTTCCTGTGACAAGACACTGGTCCATGTACCGGAATAAAGCTTCTTACACGAAGTATTCCAATTTACTTTTGAGAAAAATAGAAGAGCATGTCAACTATAAAAAGAACTGCAAATGTGAGTAGAATCTAAAATAAATTGCACATGAAAAAGAATGCTTTAATCAACTGAATCTCGCAAATATAAGATTAAAACAATCTTCAAAATTTAAAGAAAACTTTCTTCAGTCAAAGGGTTTTGCATGCAATCAAATCTAACTCGAAATGGTTTCACTATAATATTTCAGATTACTTTTAATCCTTTTCCTTAAATTGTGAGATGCATATATAAATTAAGATATTGCAACATAACTCTTTTCTATTTCATGAAGTCATCCTTAATCTTTAGGAATTTAACTTTTAGTATTAGAAATGCCTCCTTCTGATGATGAATGCTTGCTTTGCAGAAATAGATTAAATCATATAAAGGAAAAAGAATGAAACACTTGTTGTAAATGAACTAGCGAACTAGAGTGCAAGATCCTACATGCACTCATGCAGGAATGATCTTATCTGCACAGTCCAAGCAAAAGAAAACTAGAAAAGAAATTACAAGAAGTAAAGTAATTCAATTTAACATTCACACAACGGATCCATTCACACTTTGACTGTTTAATGAAATAAATCAGATTTCGTAAGCAAGAACGAAATTAAGATTCAAACCACGCTTTTGCAAATAAACAAAGTTAACACACCTTTAAGATTATGAAATCAAGAGGGTAAACGAGCTAGGTTAGGTGGCCCTTAGCCAACCAGCTCGTTTCCCATTTTAGGAAATGAAAACCTTCAGCACGTTAATAACATATCAATGAAGAATTAAAATGCAAAATGAGAAAATCATGGCGCAGCTTCTTGTATTAATTGCGATAAGAAAATATACATTTGAGTTCAAGTCCAACCCAGAATGAGGGTGACAATGAGATTACAAATTAACCAAAAATTACAAATGTACTACTATCACTATCACTATCACTTTCTAACCTAGTTCTATCTTAAAGCTATATTTTATAAAACCCTTCGGCCTATGGCCATAGCCCAAAATTACATAGTCATTCCAAATCAAGCCTTTCGACTGAAACGAAATAACAAACAAAATTGCAAAATTAAGCCAATGACTATAATAAGGTGTGAACTATTCGTTGGCCATAGACCTGATCCTCAGCCATATCCTTGATTATCCTCCACTTTGAGTTCAAATCTGGATGAACACAGTCAAAATGGACGACGTGGACCAAGATGCCCGCGTGAAGTGATCGAGTTGTTGTAGAGATCACATAATGGATAGTTGTCGGCAGTGCAGGAATCTACCTGCACTAGATCAAGCTAGTATAATGATTAATACTTTAGCTTATCAAATACTTTAGGAAGGTAAATATAAGTTACAAGAAATATTAAAGGCACGAAATCTATTTAAAATGATTAATTAAGCACCCAATAAACCTTAAACATGAAATATGAAGTTTATGTAGGAAGGGACAATATTCTTGGACTAGTGCAGGAATGAGGAGGTTTATGGAGATAAACAGACGTTAATGATTGTGGTTTTGTAATAGGATGGCTTTGTTAATCAGCCTCGGCTGGCGTGATTCCATGCCTAGAAATCATGCCAACCGAGGGCGAAAAATATTTTCAAAAACCTCCTTAAAATCTAAAAAAATGGAAAAAAACAAAAATAAATAGCATGGAAATGGAGCTCAAGGCTTCGACTGTTACCTAGAATTGGGGGCTCGTCGATTGACCTCCCAGATCTCCCGCAATCTGCTCCGCAACAATTAGGGAAAAAGTGGGTAAAACGTCCTCACAACAAAGGTAAAATGGTAAATGGTAAAAATATATTTACTTTTCCCCTTTTTATTCATTTTTTTCATGAAAATATCAGGTTTTGTAAATATTTTGACCTATTTTGCCTCAAGGACTCGATAATACACTTTACCTTACTTGTGCAGCAACAGGTGATGGATGTTCAACGATGATGATTAGTCATGTTTCAGCTCTCTTCTCGACTCATTAAAACTTATATGAAAAGATTACCGAGTATTTTTCCCTTTTTGACTCGTTAAAGAGAATAAAAACGGGGGGTCCACTTGATGAGCCCCAAAAATGGGTAACTTATTGGGCTCACTTTGCCTATTGTTCTCCATTAATCCACCATTCTTCATATTTTATGTATGATTTTGAAGTATGTTTATGTTAATTGAATGAATGAGAATAGCCACTTGACCATGAAGGCTAATACGTGTTTGTTGCAGATTTTTGGACAACTTTTGGACCAAGGTCAAGCATTTATGGGCCATTTGATAGCCAAATACGAGGGGAAAAGGCCGAGGATTCATAGGAAGGGTGTCTCTTTCACTAAATGGCCCCTTCCTCAAGTTCTCCACCATCAGCTTGGAGTTCAGCAGCCCACCAAAGTTGATTTCCAAGGGCAACCGAGCAGCTTTTGTAAAGTGGCTAAGTACTTGTAGTTTTGAGCAGCCAAGCCCCTTGAATTAAGGAGGACTGCTACAGGTCCTCATAGTGCATAAGTAGAAAGGCTTCTAGCCTTCATAGTTTACTTGTTGAACATTTGTCTTTCGCACAATAGTGCTTCTTTGTTTCTCAACCCATTTTGGAGCTTCTGCTGTAACACATTTTGGACATGGTTGTTTTTTGAGTAATGGAAACTAGTTTCATGTTGCATCAATTATGAGCTTCTTTTTAGGAGCCTGTAGCTCTTGGGGTTGGGCCCAACCAAAGCTCCAGGGCCTCCTCTATGTACTGTTATATGTATTTTGTTGTCTTCATAAAATAATTTCTACTAGTAGATTAGAATCTTGCTTGGTTATCTATGTCATTTTTGATGATTGAAAGAGATTTTCATGGTTTAGAGTGATTTTATAGGTTGAAAACAGAAAATATCTTTGAAAAAGGCCATCAAGCAACCCTGGATCTCACCTCTCCCTCCTCGAGACCATGAGCTGAGACCCAAGTGTCCTTGCTGCCACAAAACACTATTTTTGCTTCGTCATGCAATTGCTAGTGTTAGTTTCTCAGTTGCAAAAGTTGATACCAGATGTGATTACATGATTAGATCCATTCTTGCTTCATTTTCATAAGTTATTTTACATAATTTTCTACCAATGAATTTCTGTTCATCATGGGTGCTGGTTCCTAGGTCAAATTAGGTTAGAATAGCTCGATATTTGGTTTGCATGGTCTTTGTTTGGTCAGTTTCAAGAAGTAGTGTGCAGAACACCTGTGATACCTCCCTGCCTACCCTTCTGCCATTAGTGCAACCTATTCCATCCCCTACTCAGATTCTTTCCTTCGTTTGCCACATTTTCTCACTTTGATCTAATTTCCATATTTTTGTGCAACATTGCTCTATCCATCCTTGAACAAATCCAACCATCCTCATCACTTCTCAGCTTTATTTTCCAGGTTCTAAACCTCTTCACACCCTCATCCAACCTCCATCTCCACTTCTCCACCTTTCTTCCACCTTCAACCCTCCAAAATCTCCTTTCGGAACATCCTGTAGAACATTCTATAGAACCCCTGTAGACTTCCTGTAGAAGATCACGAGAGCGGTTTTTCGAGATCCGATCACAGTGAAACTCTGTGGAAGGGTGTTAGGGACGCCTTAGGCCCTATTCTCACCTTCCCAACCTCTTGCAAGTGCCCTCACCATTTCCTTCCATCAATCAACCTCTGCACAGTAAAAATAGTTAAGCACATGCATAATAATTCTACAAGATTACTCAAAAATACAAAAAGACATTCCTTTTTAGATTTCACTACAAGAGTAGCTTAGTCACATGCATTCTACATTTCTAGAAGTCAATGGCATCCATTTCCACTACTTTCATCTCTTTTCTTGCACCGGTAGGGTTAGTCTATAAAACTAGGTTTTGCTAGGGTTTGCATTCCTTTTCCACTTTCAGCTTCTTTCTGCAACTAGACTAGCTTCCTTTGAGTTAGCTTTCGTCCATCACCATTAAATGCTTCTTCTAAGAGCTCATAGAAGTTGGCTTAAGCTCCTAGCGGACTTGTGCCAGCTGATCCAGTGACAGCCTACGACAAGAGCTAGTACTTGTGCATATAGCACCGTCGCTGTCAAGTTTGTTACGAACAACCTGGTTGATAAAAGTAAAAAAGGGAGTCCCAAGAGTTGCAACATTATTGCTGCAATACTGGAGCTCACCATCTTTTTGGCGCTGTTACCGGGGAAGCGTTAGAGTATTTGTGATTGTTGCTTTTCTTCTACTTTCTACTTCAATCTTTTGCTAAGTAGTTTATTTCAACAAGAGTAGAGTAGCTGTTTCATTTCCATTCTGCAATTTCATTTCCGCAAAAGTAGATTAGAAATTTCATGCTTTCATTTCCTTTCAGCAAGCGTAGATTAGATATTTCCCGCTTTCATAGATTAGCATTTCAATTCCGAAATTTCAATTCTGCAAGCGTAGCTTAGCATTTCATTTCTGCAATTTCATTTCACCAAGATAGATTTTAGCTAGTTGCAGTTCAATTGCTTTCAGTTTTGTAGGTACAAGCAGAAAAAACACCAAAAATCCACCAAAAATATTCCATTTCATGCCTCGTAGGAACAGAGACAATACAGGGAAATTCTTACCCAACAGCCCCACAACATCACTCAGTCACCCTTCTCTCTTCTTCGGTGGCAGTGATCCAGAAGAACCTATAGGTGAACCTCCAGAGATATATGAAGATCCTATAATAGAAGAAGAGCAAGAAAACATTCCTCTTGAGACCATGGTTGAACACACGAATGGTATAGAAGATGAGGAGAGAATAGAAGGTGCCTTTCCCATTTGAGAGACCAATGGGGACATGAAAATGAAAAACATAAGTCCCTCAGCCTTACCTCACTTCCATGGATTGACCACTGAAGACCCTTCCTGTTTGAGTTTGTTGTGCTTTGTCGAACTTATGACTATGCAGAAGATGAGAAAAAGTTGAAACTCTTTCCCTCTACCCTCAAGGATGCAGCACTATGCTGGTTCATGTGGTTACTTGGAAATAGCATCACAACTTGGGCTCAGATGCAGCAAACCTTTAACAGCAAATACCAGGACTACTATAGGTCAAACGAAGCGAAGGGAGAGATCTTTCGAATGACCATGGGAAGTGATGAGTCTTTAGAAGACTATGAAGAAAGGTTCCAACTTAGTTATAAAAGGGCCAGGTTCACACTGGACCCCGAATCTCTGAAGCTGGTTCTGCTCCGAGGAGTCCCTGAAGACCTTCTAGATACCCTCCATTTGCTAGTTGGAGGAGACATCTACCAACTACCTTATTAGGACATAAAGACTTTGTTTAGAAACCACTCTAGGGTAGCCCAGAAAAGAGGTAGGGGAAATCCACTTTCAGCTAGTGCCACCTCCTACTAGCATGAGTTTGCAAATCATATGGAAGACCTCAAAAGTGAGATGAGATAGACCATTGCCATACAACTGGATACCTTCCGAATCGAACAGAAGAAAGAGGAAGCCGAGAAGGCTTTGGCCATCTTTTGTCCCAAATGTACAAGGAAGCATACTAAGAATGAGTGTCCATTGCACTCAGTGGAGGTATGTTTCGTTTGTGAGGAAGACCACCCCACAAACTAGTGCCCAACCTTACCTGGACTTAAAGCCATGTACCAAGGGGCTGAAGGGGCCACTGAGCTACTCTAGTTCCTCAACCAAAGGAGGCCGCATGGATCCAGACCTTACCACTAGGGGATGCAAGGAACATCCCAAACTTATTACAACCCCAACCAATCTGCTCACATGCCTTCTTGGGGCCCCCTTGCTCATCCTTCTTGGTCTGCACCTCCTCCTTGGTCTTATCCATCTCAATACCATACTCAATCTGCTGCTCATTTGTTTCACTCTCATGCTTAGCCACAACCTCAGTGGAATGCACCTCAACCGGGGTGGAGGCCCCAATACAACTCTCCTCCCGCTATTTTGCCTCCACCGCTTGCTCAACCACAACCATTACCTCCTGCTCCTCTAAGACAACCTCAGATGCCTGCTCAACCGAACTCAAACCCCAACATCAGACAGAGCTAGCAGGTATCCACTAGAGAGACAACATGCCCTACCTATGCTGTGGATATTCAGGAGATCAACCTATGATCTGGAAAGGTCCTTCCAGATCACCAACCTCCTCCCCTGGAGGATGAGGAAGGGAAACATGAAAGTGAGCCCAAAGCAATTCCACCCTTTCCTAAGAGACTAACAGTAGCCACGCAACCAAACCCAGAGGAGACCGAACTTCTGGGAGAACTTAAACAGTTTTGTGTGAAAATCCCACTTCTGCAGACTATAAAAGATGTACCAATTTACAACAAATTCATCAAGGAGAAGTGTTTCAATCACCCAGGCAAGCGCAAGAGAGATGCCCTGACTATCAATATCATAGGACAACTGTCCGATCTGATGTTGGGGCAAATAATCTGTCCAAAATATTTGGATCCTGGGAGTCCTGTAGTTGATGTCCACATCAACGGCACCATAATCCCCCACACCTTGATCAATCTAGGAGCTGCCATCAATGTGATGACCAGGGACACTATGCTCAAACTCAACCTTCAGAGTTCCTTAAGAAAGACCTCGACAGTACTACAGTTAGTAGACCGCTCCACCGTGACTCTTGAAGGGATTGTGGAGGATGTCCTAGTCTCTGTTGATTCTTGGGAGTACCCTGCGGACTTTTTGGTCCTTTAGCCAAAGGCAAAACTCACTGGATACCCCCTCATTTTGGGAAGGCCTTGGTTAGCTACTGCAGATGCTTACATCAGTTGTCGAGCTGGGAGCATGACCATCAAGAATGGGCCTATGTCCAAACAGCTAGTCCTATACCCTCCTGCCCAACCTCTGCTAGAACATGACTTACCTCTCTGGTTGGAGGAGGAAGATGAGGATGAAGTCTACTCTGCACCAGTGTGCACAGTGGAAGCCACCCGGGGAGGTCCTCAAACCGAGGATGACCTAATTGAGAATTTGATTCAAAATCCACCTCCCGATGTGCTGCCATTAGAGAAGTTGTTGGAAGGTACCCAAGCCCGTGGTTTAGTGGACCTCTGTGTGGCTGATCTGACCTCTCCCAGAGTTAAGAATGTGGAATTTGGCCCTGAAAGAACCTTGAAGATCAGCTCATCCTTATCTCCCTCCCAGGATAAGGAGATATGTAGCTTATTTAACCGCCATTTGGAGGCTTTCGCTTGGAGCTATAAGGAGATGAAAGGAGTCCATCCATCGGTTTGTACCCATCACATTTACATTAAAGAGGATTGTAAACCAGTCAGGTAGCCTCAGAGGAGAATGAATCCAGCCCTTAAGGACATTCTTAAAGAAGAATTGCAAAAGTTGTTGGATGTAGGATTCATCTACCCCATCTTGGACAGGGAATGGGTTTCTCCTCTGGTGCTTGTGCCCAAGAAAAATGGGAAGTGGAGAATCTGTGTAGATTATCGAGAACTTAACAAAGCCACCAAGAAGGACCATTTCCCTTTGCCTTTCATAGATCAAGTGCTAGATGGGTTGGCAAGGAAGAAGTTCTTTTCTTTCCTAGATGGGTTCAACAGGTATAATCAGATCCAAATCAGCCCGGAGGACCAAGATAAGACCACCTTCACTTGTCCATGGGGTACCTTTGCCTACCGGGTCCTTCCCTTTGGGCTATGCAACGCTCCTGCCACTTTCCAGAGAGCAGTACTAAGCATATTTGCTGAGCTGGTTCATGATTTGGTAGAAATCTATATGGATGACTTTACTCCTTATGGGTCCAACTTCCAAGAAGCATTGACTAACCTGGGAAAAGTTTTAACCAAGTGTATTGAGATGGACCTGTACCTCAGTCCTAAAAAATGTGAATTCCTGATGATTGAAGGGACTGTGCTAGGTCATACAATCTCTCAGCAAGGATTACAGGTGGATCTTAACAAAATTGCTATCATCCAAAAGGTTCCACCTCCTCAGAAGGTAAGAGATGTTTAGAGTTTTCTAGGCTTAGCAGGATACTATAGAAGATTCATCAAAGATTTTAGTAAGCTAGCCTCGCCAATGTTTGGTCTTTTTGAGAAAGATGTTGAGTTTAAATGGACTGACAACTGCCAAGAGGCTCTGGATGAGTTGAAAGATAAGCTGGTAACTGCTCTAATCCTGAGAGGTCCAAACTGGGCCCTACCTTTCCACATCCACATTGATGCCTCGAACAAAGCCATAGGGGTAGCCTTAGGACAAGTTGAAGAGAAGCTACCATATGCCATATACTTTGTCAGCAAAAACCTGTCCAAGGCAGAATTAAACTATACTATGACTGAGAAAGAGCTCCTAGCTGTAGTCCATTCCCTAAACAAGTTCAGACACTACATCACTGGTTATCAAACATTTGTACACACTGATCATGCTGCGATAAGGTATTTGATGAATAAACCTGATGTGAATGCTCGTATCATTAGATGGTTACTTTTATTGCAGCAATTTGACTTAACCATTGTTGACAAGCCAGGAAAGGAAAATGTTGTTATTGATTTTATATCTAGATTAGATTTGCCTGCAGGTGAAGAAGGGATGGTGGATGACCAGATGCCAGATGAACACCTGTTTGCTATTTCAGTACTCTCTCCATGGTTTGCTGATATAACAAAATACTTGGTCTCAGCACAGTTCCCTCCACACCTATCCTCTAAATAGAAGAGCAAAATTGTGAGGAAAAGTGCTCCCTTTACTTGGATTGGGGGCAACTTGTTCAAACTCGGCCCAGATCAGATCCTGAGGCATTGTGTTAGGGAGGAGGAAGTTTTTGACATTCTCCTAACCTGTCACGATGGACCCTGTGGAGGCCACTTTGCAACAAAAATGACTACCTTCAAAATTCTACAGGCAGGCTACTATTGGCCCACTCTTCATCAAGATGTCAGAAGATACATCAGCCAATGTGACTGATGTCAAAGGATGGGGAAAACGACTCCGAGGGATGAAATGCCCCTCCAACCTCAAGTGACTTTCGAGCCATTTAAGAAGCGGGGCATGGATTTTGTGGGTCCTATCAACCCTCCTTCAAAGAAAAAATCTTACATCATTGGGTGCACAGACTACCTGACAAAGTGGGTAGAAACAAAGGCAATCAAGGCAGTGATAGAAGAAAAAGTGGCTGAGTTTTTAAGGGAAAATATCTTCTACAAGTTTGGCTACCCAAGAGAATTAGTCATAGATCAAGGAAGTCAGTTCACCTCTAAACTGATTGAAGAACTGCTCGCTCATCACAAGATCAAGCACAAAACATCCACCCCTTATCATCCGTAAGAAAATGGGCAGGTGGAAGTCACTAATAGGGCTTTAGAAGAAATTTTGACTAAGGTGGTGAGCAACAGTAGAAAGGATTGGGCAGATTGCTTGGTTGAGGCCACCTGGGCCTACAACACCACTTGGAAAACCACAACAACTTTCACACCTTATGAGCTGGTCTATGGGAAGAAGGCTCTACTGTCCATAGAATTCAAGTACAACACATTAAGGTTGGCAGATTAGTTTGACTTGGATCTCAGCCATGCGCAACAGGAAATGTTACTACAACTGAATGGATTAGATGAACAGAGAATGCAAGCCCTCCTCCACTCCGAAGTAGTTCAACTCTAGAGAAAGATATGGCATGACCGACACCTTAACGCAAAGCAATTTCAGCCAGGAGATTGGGCGCTGTTATATGACTCAAGATACAAGGATTTCAAAGGGAAGCTGAGGACAAGGTGGCTGGGACCATATACAGTGGAGAAATGCAACGACAATGGTTCAGTCCTTATCAGAACCATTGATGAAGAAGCCATCCCCATGCTCGTCAACGGGCATCGATTGAAAATCTACTGGAAGCCCCTTTCCAAGCAGGATTTCATTGAAAATTTGGATAAATCAGTGCTGGTAGTGGAGTAGGGCCCTGTCTCTATTCCACCCACACCTTGATCATAAAAAAAAAAAAAAAACAGAAAAGAATAAAAAGATCCTTGGGTGAAAACCTCTTAGAGGCGCCTAGGGTAGACAGTGAGGGTGAAAACCTCCTGGAGGTTCCCCAGTTGTCTCACCACAAAAAAAAGGAGAAGAAGAAGAAGAAGAAGAAGAAGAAGGAAATAGGCCTAATTTCTGTTGAATAATTGCAGGGTGCAGGGAAGACATTGCAGGTTAGGAGGGTCGCGCAAAACAAGGACAGAGGTCAGCAACAGGCTGCAAGCATCCCTCACAAACACTTCCTCCATGACCACCCCCCTTTCTTAGGATTTGATCACATTCAGGCTAAGATTTCACCTTCTACAGGAAGTTTTGGATCTTCTACAAGAAGTTCTATATCTTCTACAGGAAGATCCTGTAGAACCTCCAGACAGGCAAAAATTGATCGTGGAAGGGAATCCAAAGGTTGGAATTTTCCTGCTAGGCCTGCAACCACCCCAGTTTACATCCATCACCATACATCACCCTGTTTCATCTCTTTACACCTCCATTGCACCCATTCTGTTATTTATTCTTGCACAGTAAAAAAAAAAAAAAAAACCCTGTTTTCCTCATACTGCCAGCAAGAACTTTGAGTGACAAATCTAGCAGTGGTGTTTCACTCTCCCTACCTGTCAATTTCCATCTGGACTCCTCATCAGCCGAATCCCTTTTCGGCAGTATAGCCTTGCTTGTTTAGCTTGCATCCCAGGAGGACAAGTAGCTACAGGACATCCTACACGAATCCTGTAGCAGCTGATCCCTCTGGAAGACATACTCTAGAGACGAGGACAGCCGAAAAATAGCAAAGGAGACATGCAAAGAGCTCATCTTGAACGCGAAAACATCATCAACAGCCGAAACCAAGCAAGACCTGAGCATGCAGTGACAAAAACCAATGGAATGGACTCTGAAACACGTGCATGCAGTGTCAACGAATGAAAGAATGGGTTCCAAAACCTGTGCAGGAAGCAGCAACAAACGAAGGAATGGTTCCAAGACCAGAAGTCTGCACAATGCGACTGTGACCATGCAAGTAAGTGCCTAAACTCATTCGTCAATTGCGTAAACTATATTTTAAAAGCTGCATGCTTATGGAAATGGTTCGGATAGAATGGGATCGATGGCCAGTCAACTGGCCACCCTTGGCCAGTTACATAGCCTCGTGGGATTCGAACAAGCTCAGTTACATTCAAAATTGCTAACGAGACGTGCATCCAAAATGTGTGGAGTGTCCATTTAGGGAGAAATCGTCGGGACTGGCAGTGGTGGCGGCGGTTAACGACAGAGGGAAGGTGATGGCAGCCAAAAACACGTAGAGAAATTATGGCCGTGATGTTGGATCAACGGTTCAGTCCGGCCACCTCATCCCCTCACCACGAATTACGCCGCAGTTAAAATATGCTCGGCTAAAACTCACACCACCCTCTGTTCATTTGCACTTGCAACGTCCTCGACTGAAGTATGCGTCATCCGCTTCCAAAAACTATTAACCAGTCGTCCACCACCGATTTTTCTACCTGTTCTCGAGAATCTCCGGTGTATCGGGCTCGCTCAGAGGCATAGAGACATTCTACAGGAATCGGGGAGTCTTCTATAGGAAGGATTCTACAGGAAAGCCTGCACAACTTTCCAGAGTAGAGAAGCCTGGGATTTCTCTTCATTGAATTTGGAGCTCCAACCGAGGTAGGCTCGAAAAAATCTTCTATGCATGGTATGATTTGAAAAGGTGGTGAATTGAATGGTATCAGACTGGGGAACCAGAGAAAAATCTGCTTGGGGATTGGAAGTAAAACATTTTCCTATGTGTTGCACTGGGTTTCTCAGTTGTTTCTGCATCCAGATTCTCCTCCACGTTCCTATTTTTAAAATTCTCCTGTAGGGAAGATATGCAAATGTGGGGGCCAGCCTGTGTATGAAAATTTTGAATTTTTATATCTGTATATGTGCTGAGAAGAAACATTGAGCTCTGTACTCTATCTGTAGAAACGAAATTCTTCCCTTCATATACAGGAAGCTGAGTTTTGGGAAAGTCTTGAAAACTAGGGAATAGCTGCTAATTAATATTGATACCCGAGAAATCCCTTCTTGAGTTCAGGGGGAAAACCATAAACAACATTCCTTTTTTTGATCAAAGTAAAAAGAAAAAAGAGAACTCTCACCATGCCAGGGGGCTTCATAAGGAAATAACCCTCGGACACTAGCAAACTACACGAGCATCCTGAGGTGGTGGACCTTTTCACCTGAGCCAATTGGATACCATTTTTTGACAAAATTTGGGGTCATGAGGAGGATATAACAGAGGAATTTTTGATGTCCTTGAGACCTCAATCAAAGACACAGGCCACAGTAAGTTTTAAGGGTTTCACCCTAGAACTTACCCCTGAGCTCATCAGTCGTGTTACTGGTCTGCCATTAGGGCTCCCTTGGAGCAAAGAAGAGAGGTCATTGGGCCAAGTTGCCAAGAAAACATTCTTCCTACCCAAGGAACATCCTGTAGAAGACAAAAACGGGGTTAGGAGAACCAGCTTGCCTCCTTTCTGGAGTGAGGTCAGTTTCCAAATTATGAAGTACATCACATGTGAGGGGAGGTTTAGCATTGTTTATGGATATCATTTCAGGTTGCTGTGTGAACTAAGGCATGGGATTAATTCACCTCCAGCCCAGAATTTGAGCATTCCCTATGTAAAAATATGGGCATTTCGGCCTACCAACATGTTTTTATTGTAGTTGGATTGTTCGAGTTGCTTAGCAATGCATGTTGTTTAACTTACATAGTTGTGTATGAACTGCTTCGTATGCGATTATATGAATCTTGTTGCAAATGTGTTGTTGGTTTAACCATCACTTTTGATTGTCGATTGATCTTCTTTCCAGCTTGTGATGCATTTTTGCTCGTGTGGTCCCTTCTTATCTGAGTACTGCTACAGGTTTCCAATGGGCACACTCATTTCAGCCCCCATGTGTTAGAACCTCTCATTCACCTTCCTTGACACACTGTAGCAGTCACACCCTTGCTACTGACAAAGTTATCTTACTTGCCTCTGTGCAACATCACGGTCAAGGAATTACCTTACGACCCACTGCTGGGACTCCTACACCAAATGGTATGAGGTCTAATTGGGACTTCTTATTGGGGAGATCCCCTTGACATGTTGGCGGGTCCAACACCATCAACATTTTGGCACTAGAAGGAGGGCCAAATGATAAGATGAGTCCTCACATATGTTTTGAATCTCTACATATCTATCATGACTAACTACCGAGTTGCTCTTCTAGAGCGTATGTCTTATGGAAATGATTTCATTGTCTCGAAAAAGCTCTTGGATAACATTTCTTATAAAACATTCGATGGTGGAGGCTACGTAGCCTTTGTAAGGCATGCAGTCGGTGTTGTAGGCTCATGCGAAAGACATGGATTATTTGAAGAATACATGAGCTGCACGTTGCGCATCTACATGCTTCGAGGGCATCCAATGCACTAGTGTGCCATGCTGCCTGAAAAATCCATTCATTCTCTTTCTCATCTGGTCACAGAGATAGACCGTGCTTTCAATCACTTCGACTGTTAAGCACACAACAAAGAAATTCTGAAATTACAAAAAGCACCCGATGAATCATTGGACAGTTTTACACACGCTTTTGTGATATTTCATACCGATTCCTAGAAGATGATATTAATTGGGAATTTATTGATGGAAGATTTGAGTATCTTCTTCACGTATCCAAACCCCGCTTAGCACACTTTGGTGATTGAGCTGTGCAATCACAAGCAGGCATAGTCGTTGTGACAAGTGACTGTCCGTCTTCACCTCATCAAGCAACTCCACCATCGTGGAGTGATGTGGGAGATCATGCACACACCACTGTTGAACTGTCACATCCTCCCACCCCACTTGCTATTGAGATATGCACAGATTTGGCTTGCAAGCATGTTGGTTGTCATGTGGATTCATTCCCTCGACCTCTGGCCTCGCGTTCTGTTGATCCTCCAGATTGTATTGTCTTGTGTTCTCCCATTCCGAACTTCTCACCTATTGTGAACGAGGATCAAGCTGTCGATGGAGTTGGTGTTATGCAACCAACCAGTGCTATCATTCATGGTGAGTGTGTGAAGGAAACTAAAGAAGAGCTCGTAGTGAAGTCTAACTCCCTTCCAGCCGCGCCTCCTCCGATTTATCCTGACATCCCTTGTTATTCTGCCACTGTTGATTTCCCTTGTGAAAACCCATTTCTAGATGTTTCTACTTCCGATCATTCACATGAAACCTCAGATGTCAGTCTATCATTACAGTGCGGAGAGGACACATCTTGTAGAAATTTTCTATAAATCAGCTAGCTCACTGATATCGTGTAGAAATTTCACCTGCAGATCAAACTAATATATGCAATGTACTAAAGTATAATACTAGATCTACATCTACCATAAACTTTGTGGAAGATAATCAACCATGAGCAACATCAAGCATGAACACATATAACTGATAAGAAGGAATCATTCACACATAATATAGAAGAATTTATCCAGGAAAAGAAACAGCCTAAAACCCCTTCTCTGTATTATCAATCAAGTGGAAATCATCAACAACAGACAAAAAGAATCAGCTCAAAAGCTATCCTGCTCTCTTTTTACTCTGATGATGTAGCTCATGGAATATATAGGCCTATATATAGGCTCCACAAGTCGTCCAAGCTCCTATTTCCTTGCGCAATTTTGATTGGGGTCCAATGTCATAACATGTGTGAATTGGCCAAATCATACCTACTTTCACCTCAAGTCCAACTACGTAGTACTAGAAGGAATAATATTCGTTCCTCATACAAGGAATATTCACTAGGAATATCCTAGCAACTGATAGTACACTGTCCATCATCTGATCTAAACTGGGTCTCTGTCTGAACTGCCATGCATCAGTTATCCATGAGTGAATACTCAGTTACCTGAAAATACCAGTTGTCACATGCATGCAATCATCAACAAACTGAATCTCATTAATTTAATAACTTTTTAAATTAATCTAACTGGACTTGACTAAGTTAAACTAAGTCAACTATTCCTCTCAATATAAAACTCATCCTTAATTCCTCAATCAGTGGAGCAAATCAAGGACACATTCCCCAATCAATGGAGAAATTATTGCATGTTCTCACAAAGACTTCAAGTTTGATTTTCCTTAACTAATTAACTCAAACTGAATTAATTAATTAATATTCAAACTTCTAGTAAGACAAAATTCAAATTTTACTTCCTATTTCTAGTCTAGGGACTGACTAAAATAGGAATCCACACTGCATTGCTAAAAATAGAACTTCTATTTTTAGCACTTCCATTTTTCATTCCTTGTTGCCCAATCCAACACTAATGCCCAAACTGCTATTTTTAGCAGTGATATTTTTAGCAATTTCTTGTTGCCAATTTTCAACACTCCCTCTCAACAAGAAAGGCTTCCTCTTAAACCCAATCCTGTACCTCTGGAATGTCCTGCATGCAACACATCTACCAAGTGTGGTTGCTCCAACAATTGTCGGAACAAAAAAACTCCCGACTAACCTCTCGGTTGGGCTAGAAACATACTATGATGCTGAAGCTCTACCTGCTGCTAACAAGTGCTCCCTCTCTGACCTCTACACTACTGCAACATCTCCATGCATCTCACACCGTTGCACCCTTTTCTGTGCTACCCTGCACTGTGAAACACACTTGTGCCTCTCGCATTGCTGCAGCCTGCATGCTCTACGCTGTCCTGGGATTCCCTGCACTATAGCTTTCTCTGCTGCTCCATCCGCATCTATCTCTACCCAATCAGTCAGTTCCTGCTACTCCACATTGGGGCTCTCGTAGCAAGGTCTCATCCAAGAGGTTGGGTACCTCAAGGATCCTGCCCCTCATCCTTGGGACGATCACTCTACATCGCCCCACCTCCTACCTGGAGGTATGGCTGCATGTGATCCCTCAACCCACCTGGCTTGAAGTTTCCCCCTATTGGAGGTCTCTGCATGAGTGGATGTCTCTACTCGATCTCCACTCAACTTCCCCTGTTGTGGCTGCTCCACGACCTCCTAAAGCTGCTGCACCAATCGTGGCTCCTCCACAATCGTCTGAGACTTCTTCTGGCACTGCATGTTGAGAGGTAATATACCCTCCCTCTCAACCACCAAGTCTCCATCATTTGCATTGCTGCTCAAGGCTTTGCATGCATCTTGAACCTCAGGAGCATACAAGTTCTTGACCCATGAATCGATCTGCTTCACATGTCTAGTGATGATGTGTCTAAGGAAAACCTTTCCCTTACTGAAGACTACATCATAGCCTTTGTCTTCTAGCATCACCATCGACACCAAGTTTCTTTTTAGTCCTGGTACATACTTGACATCGGTCAAGGTAAGGTTGGTATACATCAATGACCTTCGACCGAAAGATTTTGCGTGGTGTTCGACGCCAAGTCCTTTATTCACACCACGTGAATTGTACTGCAGTACCTTGAGGGTCATTATCATTATCGGTGATTCCTCTCGCGCTTGTTAACGATTTACCTCCTTGACCGGTAATCAAGCGATGTCTTTCCATGTTCGACTTCAGAACATTTCTCACATGGATCGACTTGTACTTAGAGTGAAGATCGAACGAGTTTGAAGACCCCGGATCTAGTTTCATCCATCCGGGCTGCGATATATATTCAGGAAAGATAAAGACATTGACATTTACATCATTGCAGCAGATAATCATCCTACTTAAAGGATGATAATTTCATCAAAATTATCAGTCTACCATCAGACGATTATCTGTTCTATGTACAGAAAAATGAATTTATAAAGCTGAGCATGGGAATGCCCGCCTCAGCTAGATCATGGAAGCAGTATGAAAAATAATGTATTGTATTGTATCTTATTACAGGTCTCCTCCCAGCATTGGATGAACTTCGGATCCCCCTGATAAAGCATTTCACTCAATAAACGGCCTCATACTTTGGGGGCAACTGTTATAGACATTTTTGTGCCTTGCAGCATTGAGCATGAAATGTCCATAATCTAAGGGATCCAAAGTCCCTAAACATGTTGTTCCTACCCCTAGAGGAACAAGGCTAACAAACCAAAGCAATTCACAGAAGTTCTCCACCAGAAACTGCTCAAAAACAAGTCAATTCAGGATCATTTCAGTGGCTACACTAGCTGTCTGCGCTGAATGTCAAAGCCAACACTGGCTACCTGCGCTGAATGTCAAAGGCAACACTGGCTACCTGCGCTGAGCGAGAGTGGACATGTGTCAAGTTCATTTCTCAAGGTGTCAAAACCCAGGAAGCTTCCGAAATGACACTTGCCTCAGGGAATTCGACTAGTGATGAGTAAGAGGTTCCAAATCTCCAAGTGGAAGCAAGAACCTCCAAGTGGAATCAAGAACTGACAGAGGGAGAGGACACTAGTCAGATCTCCAGCTGACTCATCCTCTCTCCAAACATCTATATATGGATCTCTCCTCCATGAGATCTAAAGGCTGGAATTTTGTGATTGCAAAGAATTGTTGTTGGTTTGAGATTGGAATCATTGGGTGCTTAATGCTTTGAAGGGGGTGAAGATAGGAATTCCATTTGCTGGGAAGGAGATGCTGGATTGGAGCCCTCTGGGTTGTATCTCTTCCTGAACCTTGTTATTCATCAATAAAGCTATCTTGGTTTCTCTTATATACTGATGTATTTTTGATGTATGATTGCATTAGTATGTTTAGTTTATTTCTAATCCTGAACTAGTTATGAATATGAATCCATGTCTTGTGTAGTGTTCTCTTCTTGTGATCTTGCAGAAACCTTTTGAAGCTGGTTGAGTGAGAAGGCAAGTAGCTGGGAACTCACAAAGAGAAGAGAGATCGGATCAAGGGACAAACAGAAGACACCGGTTAGTCCATCTATCTCTCTTCATTCTTAATTCATAAAGGAAGAATACTAGAATAGCTGTCTCTGTTTGTTGCTAAGGCACTGTCACACCTTAGGTGGATAGGATCGTCCTACATAGGCATTTTTCCCCACAACACTATGGTTCCAGTTGAGCTTGTGATGAATATCAATTCCTAGGTACTTGTAAGAATACACTTCCTCCAAGTTATTATTGTCATACATAAAATTAGCGTAAGTGTCCTTCTTGGATTTGATAATCATAACTTTTGTTTTGTCAGTGTTGACAGTCATACCCATGGTAGAGCAGAAATACTTAAGAAGCCTGAGTTGCTTATTAAGATTAGATGGGAACCTTGCCAAAAGAACAATATCGTCAGCATAAAGAAGAAGGATGATGACTATCCCAGCTAATATCGTGCCATCACATCCTGCTTCCTCTAAATAGCCTTCGAGCTTATCGATGTAAATGCCAAATAGGGTAGGGGAGAGGGGGCAACCTTGTTTAACTCCGATGTTACACTTAATATCTTTCGACCACCCTTCATCGCTCTTTAGCTTGGCAATTACATTCTCGTATAACCTTATAGCGACAGCTCTCAACTCGAGAGGAACCTTTAGCTCTTCTAATCTATTCCAAAGGTTGTATCTAGGAACCGTATCGAAAGCCTTTCTAGAGTCCACAAAGCAACAAAATAAATTGGATTTATCATTACGACATTCCTCTGCAATGATCCTAAGCGTAACAAGGTGGTCTGTTGTTGAGTGATGCCTTCTGAAACCTGCTTGGCCTTTAGCCCGCTTACCTTCACTTTCAAGCCATATGCTTAACTTCTTTTCCAAAATACTACCATATAACTTGGCTAAGAGAGGGCTGATCATAATTTTTCGATAATTAGAGGGGTTATTTGTATCCCCACTTTTAAAAATAGGGATAATGAGGCTCTCGGTCCAAGGTTTAGGGAACCCTTGCTTGATTGCTTGATTGAAAAGCTTGTGGATGTGGGGGATGAGGACAAGACCTCCAATTTTTAAGATTTTCGCTTGGTAACCTTCAATGTCCTTAGCTTTCCCATTAGCAAGGCGATTAACCCCAAACTTAATGTCTTCTAAAGAGAAAACTTCTTTCGTTGTGAGAAGGGTTTCCAAATTATCCATGAAATTTGGAGATTCATAAAGCTTTTTAAGATAGGAATTCCAACCGTGAAGAGCAATTTTATTATTATCCTTAGTCTTCCTAGTTAGAATCTGCCTCCAAAATTTCTTAGGAGCTACCTTAGAGAGGTGTAAGAGATTCTCTTGTCTTTGACGAATGTACTGCCTCTTTTTCCTTTTAGTTAGGGCTTTGTATATTTTTATCTTTTCCATTTTAAGAGATTCATCAACATCTTCCTTAATTGCTCTCCTTGCACTTTTACAATCTTTGTCATACCATGGATTGGTTTTGCTATTTCTTTTATTATTTGAAACTTCAATTGAGAACTTGTTAATAGAATATGAGAGGGTTGTAGTAAAATTATGATAGAGGTCTTCAATGTTGTCTATATTAGATAAAGGAAGCAAATTAGTTTTTAATTCATTTAGAAAGAGATCATTTTTATTTCTATCAAATATTAAGTTCTTTTGGCTATAAGTATTATTTTCTATGGGAACTCTATGCATGACAAAATTGAGAGTTATAAGTAAAGGCCTATGATCAGAGTCAGGTTCGTGGTCGTTTAAGATGTCAAAATTTATTATTTCGTTATATAATGGGAGATCGGAAATAACGTAGTCTACCATGCTGCTACCAAGTCCATGGATGCAGGTCATCTTGCTAGAATTGGGCCACTTCTTTAGACCGTTGCAAATTATGAGATCCTGAGCACTACAGAGCTTGACTAGCTCCGACCCAAACAAATTTTCCCCGAGATCTTCAGAGTTCCTTTTGTACCTGCTAGCCAGAGTAGGGTCTTCGTCTAACCAAAGAGGATTAGGGTTGGAATGATTGCTGTTGGAAATAATACTGAGAGGGGGGGTGAATCAGTATTATCTAGCAATTTACCAAATCTTCCTTATTTGATCTTTTGAAATATTCTTGCATATCAGTACCATAAAACAATGAGCATGAATAAAGAAAAATAGACAGTCACACCAAAGAACACAAGATGTAAGGTGGAAACCCAATGCGGGAGAAAAACCACCTGCTGCAATATGTCTCTATCTTCTTTCAAGAAATTCTTTTTACAATGATTTTGTACTGGTGCAGTCCTTTACCAGCACGCAGGCTGCAACCTGCAAAGAGCTACAACTCTTTCTCGTTTTCCAGATTCTCCTGGAAGGGAGCTACAACCCCCTACTTCTTTTCATGAAGAATCAAATGATCAACAAGTATACAACAGATACAGTCTACTACAGATATCAGATCAGTAATTACATAAACAACCCAGAACACCTTATGAACAGAATATACAGTCAACAGATCATCTTAAGACAGGGACGCATATTTTCTTTCTGTGGCCTGCGACTGGACGCAGTATACCTTATGCTGTTCTGCGTGCAGACGCACTGTTCCTCTTTGCTTTTCTGCGACCGACGCCCCCAGAAACACTATCGTGCCGCGTCTTTTGCTTCAGAGACGCACCCAATACTACAGTCGCGCCGCGTCCTTTGCCTCAGAGACGCACCTGAGTCTTTACTGTACTGCGTCCCGGCGCACTTTCCCTTCACTGAATCTGCGTCCCTTCAGATATAGAAGATAAGAGGACTTCAGAACCAACCCAATCACTCAGATCCATAGATCTGATCATGCGCCATATAGATCGTAGTCCATTAGAAGATTTACCCTTAAAGATATGGACTAGATCTCACCAAGAGATGTTCAACCAAGATGATGCTTAATCCAAATGAACTCCTTTGCTTTATATAGGCAAGCTTCTCCCCAAAGCGTGGAACAATACCACGAGCCGACACCATAGAAACACAAAACCGTCGGCTAGATACCACACAAGAAACCCCCACGTGCTTTTCTCTGCCTTGAAATGTGTGCACTGGGCGGACGCACCTCCTGAACGGCTGGCCTGCGTCCCTGGACGCGGGTTCTGTATGGTATACCTGCGGGGACGCACTTGCTGAACATATTTCCTGCGTCCTTCTTGATTTACCACCTGAATGAGTTTGCCATCAAGGACAACACCTGAATCATAATGCCAACAAACTCCCCCTTTGGACTTGATGGCAACCACATAATCTTCAGCTTCATCATTCTCCCCCTTTGACATCAAGGGCAAAGGGTATGCTCCCCCTATGCTTATGCTTCTCCAGATCTGTAACCAGAAATCCATCATGAAGGAGACAGAGACATATTGCAGCTATTTCCAAGATCTCCTTCTCCATAATGCCAACAATGCATTATGTGCTCCCCCTGAGCCTATACCATCAATAGGAAGATGATCAACAGTGAGATGATGAATCAACAACCCCCAGCTTTTGCCTGAGGTATTCAAAAGTGTCCCTGGGCAATGGTTTGGTAAAAATATCAGCAACTTGTTCCTTAGAAGGAACATACTCCAACTTGACCTTCTGTTCGAGTACTTGTTCCCGGAGAAAATGGTACTTGATTGGTATGTGCTTGGTTTTTGAATGCATAACCGGATTCTTTGAGATGCTGATTGCACTTGTGTTGTCACATAAGATAGGAATAGGAGGTGTACAAGTGATTTGATAATCCTGCAAAGTCTGCATCATCCAAAGAAGTTGGGTGCAACAAGATGCAGCAGCAACATATTCCGCTTCAGCTGTAGACAAGGCAATTGAACTCTGTTTCTTGCTGAACCAAGATACCAGTCTGGGACCCATAAAGAATGCACCACCACTTGTGCTTTTCCTGTCATCCACGCTTCCGGCCCAATCTGCATCTGTATAAGCATGAAGAGTGAGATCTGTATCTCTAGGATACCATAGGCCATAATTTTGAGTCCCTTGAAGATATTTGAAGATTCTCTTTACTGCTTGAAGATGAGTCTCCTTTGGATTTGCCTGAAACCTTCCAACTATTCCAACTGCATGCATGATGTCTGGTCGGGTACCTGTCAAATATAGTAGACTTCCAATCATAGATCTGTAGGTTGGTTGATGAACTGCTGCAGATTCGTCATTTGCACTGAGACTACATCCTGTGACCATGGGTGTACATACTGGTTTTGCATCTTCCATGCCATATTTCTTCAAAATCTGCTTGAGATACTTGGTTTGAGATAAAAGGATTCCTCCTTTCTTTTGTTGGATTTGCAAACCAAGGAAGTATGTCAGTTCTCCTAGCAAGGACATCTCAAATTCTTTCTGCATGACTGAGGCAAAGCTTTGACTCATAGCTTCTTCATTACTGCCAAAAATAATGTCATCTACATACACAACAAGTATTAGTAATTTGTCATTTTCAACTTTTATATAAAGATTGCTATCTGCTGAACCTTTTGAAAAACCTTGTTGATGAAGATATTTGTCCAACCGGTAGTACCAAGCCCTTGGAGCTTGTTTGAGACCATAGAGAGCCTTTTTTAATCGGCATACAAGATTTGGATCGTTTCCAAGAATGAAACCATCTGGCTGTTCAATGTACACTTCTTCATCCAAGTCTCCATTCAGAAAGGCTGATTTCACATCCATTTGAAATACTTTGAAGTTCTGACAACTTGAGAGAGCAAGAAACATTCGGATGGCCTCAAGTCTTGCAACAGGAGCAAAAGTTTCTTCAAAGTCTATTCCTTCTTGCTGTGCATACCCTTTACAAACAAGTCTGGCTTTGTTTCTAATTACTTCTCCATTTTCATTCAATTTATTTTTGAAAACCCATTTTGTTCCGATAACATTCTTATCCTTTGGTCTAGGAACCAGCTCCCAAGTGTTGTTCTTTTCGATTTGCTCAAGTTCTTCATCCATTGCTTTCACCCAACATTCATCTTTGCATGCCTCTTTCACATTTTGTGGTTCAGTAGAGGAGAGTAATGCCAAATAACTTGAAGCTTCTGCAACTGTTCTTCTAGTTTGTATACCTGCTTCTTTTTGTCCCATGATCTAAGATTCTGGATGGTTCTTTTGAACATATCTGGATGGAGTCTTTTCTTCTATTCTTGTTCTTTCTTCTGCTTCTTCGTGAGGTCCTTCTTGAGATTGCTCTTGCGGTTCTTCTTCTTCATCATTCTGTCTTTGAGGGTAGCTTTCATCTTCTTCAATGTCTTCACGATGTATTTGCCTAGGAATGTATCCCTTCTCATCAACCACTATATCAATGTTGTCAACAATTCTGCCAAGTCTTTTATTGTAGCATTTGTATGCTTTGCTATGTGGAGAGTAGCCAAGAAGAATTCCTTCATCTGCTCTAGGATCAAGTTTGCCAAGCTGCTCCTCAGTATTCTTGATATAGCATTTGCTCCCAAAGATTTTGAAGTGCTTTACCGAGGGAGTTTTACCACTCCAGAGCTCATGAGGAGTTTGAGTGCTGTTCACTCGGACATTTGTCTTGTTGAGAATAATAACTGCCGCATGTGCAGCTTCGCCCCAGAAGGTTGCAGGAGTTCCTGATTCATCAAGCATAGCACGAGCCATTTGCTGGATTGTTCTGTTCATTCTTTCCACTACTCCATTTTGCTGGGGAGTTCTAGCTGTAGAAAATTCTCTCCTTATCCCATGTTCTTCACAGAAATCGAAAAATTCATTTGAAGTAAATTCTCCACCTCTGTCGGATCTGAGGCATTTAATCTTGTGACCTGATTCATTTTCAACCAAAGCTTTGAAGGATTTGAATTTTTCGAAAGCTTCATCTTTGTGCTTCATAAGTCCTAACCAAACAAACCTGGAGAAATCGTCAATAAATAATATCAAGTACTCCTCTCCTCTAGGTGTTCTTTTTCTGAATGGTCCACATACATCTGTATGTACTAGCTCAAGAGGCATGCTGGCTGATCCTTCTTTCTCTGGAAAGTTAGTTCTGGTCTGTTTTCCAAACTGACATGATCTGCATATGGTGTTGTCAGGAATTTTGATATCTGGAAGATCGCGAACTGCCTGATATTTGCAAGCTTTCCTTATTTGTGAGAAGCTTAGATGTCCCAACCTTCGATGCCATAACCAATGCTCTTCATCCTTGCTTAGATAGCATTGTTGTTGTTCTTCATCAAAAATGTATAGATTATTTGAAGTTCTTTTTCCTTTGAGAACTGTTTTACCTGTATCAAGATCACGAACAAGACATCCATTTGATCTGAATATAACCTCGGTTCTTTGATCACACATCTGGCTTACACTTAGAAGATTATGCTTTAGTCCATCAACAAACAAAACATTTCCAGCCTTAACATCTTCTTTTAAAGGAGCAATACCTTTTCCTTTTATAGTTGCAGGAGTATCATTTCCAAAAGAGACTTTCTTTCCCTTTTCTAAATTAGAATAAGATTCAAGTTTTTCTTTATCACCTGTCATATGCTTTGAACATCCACTGTCAATGTACCATAGATTTTCTTGTCCTTCTGCATAGAATGCTATCCCACATCTTTCTGTTTGAGGTTCCTTTATTTTCCATGTTTTGGTGCCTGAGGTTTGTTCCCTTTTTTGTTCTTGTACCTTTCTTTCCGGAAACCTGCTTCTGCATTCAACATCTTCATGTCCAAAATTATTGCAAATAGAGCATTCAACTTCATTTTCAAGAGCTGAAAAATTGTTATAGGTCCTTTTTGTAATCCCTGTCATACTTCTTTGTTTTTGAGCTTCCCTAGTCATGATTGTTTTATACGCAACACATTGAGCTGCTTTGTGACCAAAGTTATGGCAAGAAAAGCATTGTCCATTGAAGAAGTTTCTGCGATTATTGAATCTACCAGCCAACTGATTGTAATTTCTATTTTCATCTATTCTTGAACCAAATTGAGAAGATTTTACCTGTGGCTGGTTGTGGCTTTTGTTCACCCTTAAGCTGGATTGCCCCTGATAGTTTGACGTTTGTCCCTGCTTTACCTGATGATCTTCCTTGTGTTCTTGCTCATTTCTTCTTGTTGCATCAAGATAACTTTTTGAAGTGGATGCTTGAGAAGTTTCTCCATTATAGCCCAGACCTGTCTTATTTAGTGGAGACCACTGCACACTGATAATCTCATTCAACGTTTCAGATCCTTTGACAAACTTGAGATTAATAGTTTTTGTTTTCTCAATTTCTTTTCTAAGACCAACAATTTCACCTTCTAATTTTTCAAGATGTTTTTCCTTTTCATCAATCTGAAATTGTAGAGTATCAATAATCATGTTCTTTTCTTCTATACATCTCTTGAGTCTAGTAATTTCATCATAAAGGTTATCCACATCTACAGCATCCTCATAATCATCATCTTCAAATGCCATTAATAATCTATATTTGTTACCTTGTTCATCTTCATCACTGTTTGATAAGCCATCGCTATCTTCATGGGTGTAGTAGCTTTTCTTATTTGTACCCTGTTTCTTGTTCCATCTAACTGGTTCCTTTCCTTTATCCTTATAAGAGCATTTTGCAGCATAATGACCTACTCTTCCACAAGCAAAACATTTGAAAGGTAGCTTACCTCTGAACCTTCCAGAACCCCTTTGAAGATTTCTGACAAAATTTGATTCTTCTTCCTCTTCTTCTGGAACATGACTTGCTTCATAGTGATCTTCTTTGCCTGATGCTTTAAAAGCAGCTTCCCTTCTGTCTGATGGACCTCCCTTTCTCATTTCATAAGTAGTTAGAATTCCATGCAGCTGAGACATAGTGAGAACACGGAGATTTTCCTTTTCTTCTACTGCAGATACTTTAGATTCAAACTTGGGGGATAAAGATCTTAGAATCTTTTGAACTACTATAGTCTCTTTTATTTCTTCACCCAAATTTTTCATACAATTAACAATCTCATCTACCCGAAGAAAATAATTAGCCACACTTTCATCATTATACATCTTGAGAGTCTCATATTGAATCCTGAGAGTTTGAAGTTTAGCTTCTTTTACCTGTTCATCTCCTTCATAGCTAGTGATCATTTTGTCCCATATCTCTTTTGCTGATTTGAAGTGCATGACCTTCATGAACTCTGTTTGAGATATGCTTCCTAATAAAGTACTGACTGCTTTTGCATTTGTTTCATACTGCTTTTTCTCAGCTGGATCTGTAGGAGTAACTGAAGGAAAGGCATAGCCTGATTCTACAATGTTCCAAACTTCTGTACCAAGAGATTGAAGATATGCAGTAACTCTTACCTTCCAATAATTGAAGTTTGTCCCATCGAAGACGGGTGGCCTGATTGATGCTTCTCTCTCGTAGTTGCTCATGATGAATGATCTACCTTCAAGCGATCAAGCTTTTCTGAAGGACCTGCTCTGATACCAATTGTTGGAAATAATACTGAGAGGGGGGGTGAATCAGTATTATCTAGCAATTTACCAAATCTTCCTTATTTGATCTTTTGAAATATTCTTGCATATCAGTACCATAAAACAATGAGCATGAATAAAGAAAAATAGACAGTCACACCAAAGAACACAAGATGTAAGGTGGAAACCCAATGCGGGAGAAAAACCACCTGCTGCAATATGTCTCTATCTTCTTTCAAGAAATTCTTTTTACAATGATTTTGTACTGGTGCAGTCCTTTACCAGCACGCAGGCTGCAACCTGCAAAGAGCTACAACTCTTTCTCGTTTTCCAGATTCTCCTGGAAGGGAGCTACAACCCCCTACTTCTTTTCATGAAGAATCAAATGATCAACAAGTATACAACAGATACAGTCTACTACAGATATCAGATCAGTAATTACATAAACAACCCAGAACACCTTATGAACAGAATATACAGTCAACAGATCATCTTAAGACAGGGACGCATATTTTCTTTCTGTGGCCTGCGACTGGACGCAGTATACCTTATGCTGTTCTGCGTGCAGACGCACTGTTCCTCTTTGCTTTTCTGCAACCGACGCCCCCAGAAACACTATCGTGCCGCGTCTTTTGCTTCAGAGACGCACCCAATACTACAGTCGCGCCGCGTCCTTTGCCTCAGAGACGCACCTGAGTCTTTATTGTACTGCGTCCCGGCGCACTTTCCCTTCACTGAATCTGCGTCCCTTCAGATATAGAAGATAAGAGGACTTCAGAACCAACCCAATCACTCAGATCCACAGATCTGATCATGCGCCATATAGATCGTAGTCCATTAGAAGATTTACCCTTAAAGATATGGACTAGATCTCACCAAGAGATGTTCAACCAAGATGATGCTTAATCCAAATGAACTCCTTTGCTTTATATAGGCAAGCTTCTCCCCAAAGCGTGGAACAATACCACGAGCCGACACCATAGAAACACAAAACCGTCGGCTAGATACCACACAAGAAACCCCCACGTGCTTTTCTCTGCCTTGAAATGTGTGCACTGGGCGGACGCACCTCCTGAACGGCTGGCCTGCGTCCCTGGACGCGGGTTCTGTATGGTATACCTGCGGGGACGCACTTGCTGAACATATTTCCTGCGTCCTTCTTGATTTACCACCTGAATGAGTTTGCCATCAAGGACAACACCTGAATCATAATGCCAACAATTGCTTAGAATAATAGCTTGGTTGTTTGAAGTTCGAGCATTAAAGTCACCTATTAAGAGGATATTACCGTCATTCCTTAGGCTAGAAATATCATTCTCTAAACCATTGTAAGGGTTAGTTTTATCTAGATTCTTCTTCTTATAGAAGTTAGAATTAATGGGGGGGGGAATAACATATTGCTATGCAGGACTTTTTATTATTAATGTCTTTGATCTCTATCCAACTATATTGGTTGTGAGGGTCATTTTTATAAATCCTAACATGGGGGAGATGTTCTTCTTAATGTAACAAGCTATTCCCCCAATGCCTGTACGGGAGGATCGCTTGTTCCAAGTAGACCATAGCGTAAAGCCATCTATGTTAGGGACCTTAGATTCTTCGTGCTCCCAAGTTTCAACAAGCAAAATAATATCAACATCATTTGAAATCCAACTTAGCCTGGGGTCTTTGTTCCATGGGAAGCCCCGACAATTCCAAGAAAGGATCCGGAGCATGTTTAATTGCTATTGATTACTATCTCTTTGGTTTCTATCTCGAATAAAGGCTTTTCTATTTCTGATTATTGCCCATTTTCCTTCCTTTCTAGCTTCTTTTACCTTTTGAACCTCCTTTCTTAATTCTGCTTGGTCTTCTGGAATGAGATCTTCATTTATGAATATTCCCGTTCCTTTTAGACTTGAGGTTTTACTAAGTATGTCGTGCTTATGATAAGTGGAGCTCACCTTTATGCGGATTAGTCTTCCTTTATTCTCGGTTAATTTCCCCAACCTCGTTGCTTCTGTGAGACACAATGTTTCAATTTGTAATCTATTATGTAGTTCTGTCTGGGCTAAGGCTAAAGTATCCTCATCTACTTCCTCTTTCAAACCGAATATTATAAGGTTTAAGGCCCTTTTGTTACGTTCGTGGTCTAGTTCTATAAATTTTTTCATTTCATCTTTAATTGGTTTGATATCTAACTTATCTACCACATTATTTTTGGTGAGGCGGCTATTAACTTTTTCTTCTAGTTCTTTAATCATGTCTTTCATTTTAAGACTCTCTAAAGTATCAACATCTCCTTGCTGGGATGGTTGGTTAGTATGTTGGTTATGTTTTTCTATAACCTGCAGTCTAGTCTCCATTGCCTCCATTTTATTCTCTAGTAGTTCTATTTTATTTTCTATTTGTTTTTGGATCGTGTCTTCAAGAGATGCAAATTTATTTTCCAGCATGGCTTCTAGCTCTTTTTGTAGCTTGGCTTCTCTTTCTTCTCTACGTTTCTGTAAAGACTCTATATACTCATAAAGGCCTTGTAGAGTAACTGTGCTAGGTCTTCCCTTGGTAATCTTTGGTAACTGTGGTGAAATATTCATACTTGAAATTATATGAGCAAATATGTATTAGAAAAAGAAAAAGATAAGGAATGTGTGCACCTGATATTAGAAAACCTGACTGCAGATCGCCCGTCTGCCCTTGGTAATCTTTGGTAACTGACTGTAGATCGCCCGTGCTCACAGCAACCTGCAGACTCTTTCACCGAGCCTCAGAACACTTTCACCGAAGAATATATAGAGTATGTTTTTAACTCTTTCACCGAGTCTTAGAACTCTTTCACCGAAGTATATGCCAAGAATATATAGAGTATGTTTTTAACTCTTTCACCGACCGAAGTATATGCCAAGAATATATAGAGTATGTTTTTAACTCTTTCACCGAGCCTCAGAACACTTTCACCGAAGAATATATGCGAAGAATATATAGAGTAAGAATATATGCCAAGAATATATAGAGTATGTTTTTAACTCTTTCACCGAGCCTTAGAACACTTTCACCCAAGAATATATAGAGTACATGTTTAACTTTTTCACCGAGCCTTAGAACACTTTCACCGAAGAATATTTGCGAAGAATATATAGAGTAAGAATATATGCCAAGAATATATAGAGTATGTTTTTAACTCTTTCACCGAGCCTCATAACTCTTTCACCGAAGTATATATAGAGTACGTGTTTAACTTTTTCACCGAGCCTCAGAACACTTTCACCAAAGAATATATGCGAAGAATATATAGAGTAAGAATATATGCCAAGAATATATAGAGTATGTTTTTAACTCTTTCACCGAGCCTCAGAACTCTTTCACCGAAGTATATACCAAGAATATATAGAGTATGTTTTTAACTCTTTCACCGACCGAAGTATATGCCAAGAATATATAGAGTATGTTTTTAACTCTTTCACCGAGCCTCAGAACACTTTCACTGAAGAATATATGCCAAGAATATATAGAGTATGTTTTTAACTCTTTCACCGAGCCTCAGAACACTTTCACCAAAGAATATATAGAGTACGTGTTTAACTTTTTCACCGAGCCTTAGAAACATACTCTATCATGTGTCTAATTATCTTTAATTATTATAATACTAATTATAATAATGTGTCTAATTATCTCTAATTATTATAATACTAATTATTATTATTATTAATTAATATATTAATAATAATAATAATTATTAATAGAATTAATATTAATAATAACTATCATATTAAAAGTAACTAATTAATATTAATATTAATTTTATTATGATAATGATCAATCTTAAAAAAAAAAATTAATTAATTAATTAATTAATTAAATTAATCAGAGACAGCCGACATCTCATCAAAAATTATTTTTCAAAAATTGAGAGCCGACATTCATCTCTTTTTCTCTCCTCATTACTATTTAATCCCTCAAATAAGCTCTTCTTCTATCAAGCATTCAAGTTGTCCTGATGATGGATCCCGGTTGGGATTTGAAACGTTGGCAGAAAATGGTTCTTACTGTGGATTCTCCGGTGACTAAGTCGAAAATATTCAAACTGTTGGTAAGACCAAATTCGAATTTTACTTCCTATTTCTAGTCTAGGGATTGACTAAAATAGGAATCCACACTGCACTACTAAAAATAGAACTTCTATTTTTAGCACTTCCATTTTTAATTCCATGTTTCCCAATCCAGCACTGATGCCCAAACTGCTATTTTTAGTAGTGCTATTTTTAGCACTTCTATTTTTAGCAATTTATTGTTGCCAATTTTCAACACTCCCTCTCAATAAGAAAGGATTCCTCTCGAATCCGATCCTGTACCTCTGGAATGTTCTGCATGCAACACATCTACCAAGTGTGGTTGCTCCAGCAACTCTCGGAACAAAAAAAACTCCCAACTGACCTCTCTGTTGGGCTAGAAACATACTATGATGCTGAAGCTCTACCTACTGCTGACAAGTGTTCCCTCTCTGACCTCTGCGCTACTACAACATATCCATGCATCTCTCATCATTGCACCCTTCTCTGTGCTACCCTGCACTGTGCAACACACTTGTGCCTCTCGCATTGCTACAACCTGCATGCTCTGCACTGTCCTGGGATTCCCTGCACTATAGCTCTCTCTTCCGCTCCATCCACATCTGTCTCTACCCAATCAGCCAGTTCCTGCTACTCCACATCGGGGCTCTCGTATCAAGGTCTCATCCAAGAGGTTGGGTACCTCAAGGATCCTGCCCCTCATCCTTGGGATGATCACTTTACATTGCCCCACCTCCTACGTGGAGGTATGGCTGCATGTGATCCCTAAGCCCACCTGGCTCGAAGTTTCCCCCTACTGAAGGTCTCTGCATGAGTAGAAGTCTCTACTCGATCTCCACTCAACTTCCTCTGTTGTGGCTGCTCCACAACCTCTTGAAGCTACTGCACCAATCATGGCTCCTCCACAATCGTTTGAGACTTCTTCTGGCACTCCATGTTGAGAGGTAATATACCCTCCCTCTCAACCACCAAGTCTCCATTAGTTGCCTTGCTACTTAAGGTTTTGCATGCATCTTGAACCTTAGGATCATACAAGTTCTTGACCCATGAACTCATATGCTTCACCTGTGTAGTGATGATGTGTCTAAGGAAAACCTTTCCCTTACTAAAGACTACATCATAGCCTCTGTCTTCTAGCATCGCGATCGACACCAAGTTTCTCTTCAGTCTTGGTACATACTTAACATCGGTCAAGGTAAGGCAAGCTCCATGCTCCCTCCGAAAAATAAACGTGCCTACACCTGAGACACTATACTTTTCATCATTACCCATCGCTATGAGTATATGGAGATCTTTCTCCTCCAAAGTACTAAACAAACTCTTGTCGCTGGTCATGTGGAAAGAAGCTCCACTGTCAAGAAACCAACCACTTCCCACCATGGATGAAACCATGCATGTGAAGAGTGTTAAATCCAACTTGAACTGTGAAGCAAGTGCCTCACCTTGAGATCCTTCCCCAGATCCCTTCTTGGATTTCATCAGTGGACAATTTGTAACAAAATGGCCCACCCCATGACAACGAAAGCATCATACTTTCGATTTGTCAACCTTCTTCCCACCAGGGGAAGAATTGGATTTGGGAAGAGAAACCTTCTCCTTCCCCTTCTTTGCGTTACTTTCTAAGGCATAGTTCTCTTCATCCTCCATGGATGAAGAACCGTCTCTGGTGCTCTGTCTGATCTCCTCCTGCATCAAATCCGACCATAGTCATTCCCAATATGGCAGTTTCTCTCTTCCATTAACCGAGTCCTGGTAGCTATGCCAACTCTTAGGAAGTCTGAGGAGTGCAAGACTCACCATGTCATCATCAGCTGTCACGACCCCTACACTTGCAAGCTCATCCCTGCATGTGGTGAGCTTGGTCAGATACATAGAGATTGTGTCGCCCTTTTCACACTTGATCTTTTGAAGTTTGTCCTTCAGTGCCAACTTCCTCTGATCACTGTTGTTCTAATAAAGATCTTTCAATGTTTTCCACATCGAAAACGGAGTCTCCTTCCCATGGAGGCTCGAGACTATGTGATCTCGAACTCCCTCCAGGATGATTCTCCTAGCTCTAGCCACACACTTCCTCCATTCCGCCAACTCTTGGGCATTAGATCCTGAGGGCTTGGGGACTTCTTGATCAATGAAGTCCTTCACCCCGTTATCCTCTAATACTACCTCCATGTGATCCTTCTTGGCTATATAGTTTGAGCTGCCATCCAATGCATACTCAAGCCTCAAACCATAGAATGCCATTGATGAAATCTGAAATGTGATAAGAACTCAACATCTATATCTAGAAACCACAAAATTCTTCCTTCTTGTATACTGTTCTTCCTTGATAACCTTTGCTTTGATACCATGTAGAATTTTTCTACAAATCAGCTAGCTCTGATACCATGTAGAATTTTCTCTACAAATCAGCTAGCTCACTAATATCATGTAGAAATTTCACCTGCAGATCAAACTGATATATGCAATGTACTAGAGCATAATACTAGATCTACATCTACCATAAACTTTGCGGAAGCTAATCAACCCTGAGAAACATCAAGCATGAACACATATAACTGATAAGAAGGAATCAATCACACATAACACAGAAGAATTTATCTGGGAAAAGCACCAGCCTAAAACACCATCTTTGTATTATCAATCAAGTTGAAATCCTCAACAACATACAAAAAGAATCAACTCAAATGCTATCCTGCTCTCTCTGTACTCCGATGATGTAGCTCATGGACTATCTAGGCCTGTATATATAGGCTCCACAAGTCCTCCAAGCTCCTATTTCCTTGCACAGTTTTGATTGGGGTCTAATGTCATAACATGTGTGAATTGGCCAAATCATACCTGCTGTCACCTCAGGTCCAATTACGCAGTACTAGAAGGAATAATATTCCTTCCTCACGCAAGGAATATTCACTAGGAATATCCTAGCAACTTATAGTACACTGCCCCTCATCTGATCTCAACTGGGTCTCTGTCTGAATTGCCATGCATCAGTTATCCATGAGTAAATAACCAGTTATCTAAAAATACCATTTTTCACATGCATGCAAGCATCAACAAACTGAATCTCATTGATTTAACAACTTGTTAAATTAATCTAACTGGACTTGACTAAGTTAAACTAAGTCAACTGATCCTCTCAATATAGAACTCATCCTTAATTCCTTAATCAGTGGAGCAAATCAAGGACACATTCCCCAACCAGTGGAGAAATTATTGCATGTTCTCACAAAGACTTCAAGTTTGATTTTCCTTAACTAATTAACTCAAACTGAATTAATTAATTAATATTCAAACTGCTGGTAAGACCAAATTCGAATTTTACTTCCTATTTCTAGTCCAAGGATTGAATAAAATAGGAATCAACACTGCACTGCTAAAAATAGAATTTCTATTTTTAGAACTTCCATTTTTCATTCCCTGTTTCCCAATCCATCACTGATGCCCAAACTGCTATTTTTAGCACTTCTATTTTTAGCAATTTCTTGTTGCCAATTTTCAACACATCTTCCTTGGAAAATTCATTCAATTTGTCATTTATCTTTCTTGAAAACACAGAGGGTGAACTTTTTTGCTTCTCATCTACCCCTCTGTCTGATACATCAAATCATGAGGATGCCGATAAACAACCTGAATTTTCTGATCTTGGCTGTTGTAATATATTCACTTCCTCATCTTATCATGATATTGATTCAATAATTGTTAATCTGTCCAAGACACTGGTCTACGATGATCTATCTGTCCATGAGGTCGAAACCCCACGGACTATAGAGGCACTTCAGCCTGAGTTGATGGATATGTCAAGCCCTCACTGTCCTGAGGTTAGTCTCACTTCCGGTCAGGAAATTTTTGAAACACTCAAGGCTCCTCATCACTCTCTGTTTTGCACTAAAGATCATCCAAACACCCAGATTTTTCTTCCTCCACTCGAGCTACATGGTCGCATTGCTCATTCATTGGAGGAATCTTACATAGCAAGCACACATGCACAACACAAGTGGTCTACCTTTCTCACGTTTTCTTGCATGTCACAGTCAAGAGAATGCATACACTCAACAACTGCATGCATTGTAGGACAACATCATGGCAACACCACCAAATGCATGTCATGCACTATCACTCATATTTGTTCTGTGGTCACTTGTAAGCTCAAAGTGTGTTTGTCTTCACTATCACATCTATCTTGTTTGTTGGTTCACACAACTGTCTTGTTCGTGAACCTTTCCTTCATCAACATGGGTCAACCAATGTGCCGATGGCTGGATTGGAAGTATCACTTCACGTGAGATGACCCATGCACTATTAGCTTAGGCGTAGGAGTAGCGTTTGCTTTTGAGTTGTTTGCTTGCATGCTTGTTTTCTTACTTGCTTGGTTTGTTTGTTTGTCTACTTGCTTGTTTTCGTACTTTCTTTGCTTTCACTCTTGCTTCTGCTCTTGCTTTGCTTTGTTGTTTGTTAGTTCGCTTGTTTCGTTTAGTAGGATAGTTTCGCATGAAACCATGTATGAATCTTGAAACAAGCTGGGTAAAGTACAAGAGGCCTTGTGCAGTTATCACTGCTTGGTTATTTGTCATCCTACCTCTGTATGAAGAACTTGTTACTCTTAGTTCATGATACGTCGATGGAAAATACGTTCTGTTCAAATTGAACCTTGGTGAGAACACAATGCTTGCGTGCTAACTAGTGTCATCTACTCTAATCGGTTGTTTTTGGTTTAACCCTTTTCAGCTTAGTCAAGTAGAGTAAGGTGAGGGGAAAAACCTTAATAGGCACGTCAGAGGTATAATAAACTACTTCTCTACAGGATAAACCTATTATGCTCTCAATAAGTTGGGATTCCTCTTTCGCCTCTAAAATCAATAAGTGCTATGCAAAGTTAAAATAAAAAATAAAAAAAATGAAAAAATAAAAATTAATAAGGTGAAAGAAGAGAAAGGCTTCCTGCGCAGAGAGGTGATGCAAGTAACTTCACCGGGGTACTGACCAGGCTCGCTGGCAGCGGAGCCATGCTTGTGTTCCTATGTGACTATGCTGGGGTATTATCCAGCCCACGTCCAGGCCTACTAGCAGTGGAGCAACACCAGAGATGAAACCAAGACTCAGATGACTATACTGCTTGTGTATCAATATACCCCTTAGCCCCAATCAAAACAACTGTGCTAACTTGGTTTGGAATGTGTGTCAATCGACCAAGAGTTTTGCAAATTATACATCTTACAATCAAGCTAGTGTGAAACCAAGAGGAGCTGAGAACTGAGCAATACTTCCAGAGGTGTTAGACTTGCTTTTCATGAACAAGGTGTATTCAGAGATCTAGAGTTCTACCAGTGTGTTGCCAAGTGTTGTAGCGGCTACAACCACCCTCCAAAATTTTTCCTTATCTTTGTTTTGGAGCTTCCCTTCCAACCTTCATAGTAGCTTGTCTTGCTTCATCAAGTTCACAAGATTCAGCGTTTTGCGTGCACAAAGGTATCCCATCAATAAAAGCTTGATGCATTCCCCTCATAGGCTATTCACCCGAACTTGGTCTAGCTACAGGCTGAGTAGCTTCCCCAAGAAAATTGCGCATTTCTGGAGGGAACCCAACCTTCCCTCCAGAAACTACGCAATCCTCTCTGGAAGCCTGCTGCGTTCCAAGATTGTGCAATTCATCCAGTCAACACTCCCAACAAGAATTGCACAATTTTACCTAGCAGGATTGCTTAGCCCAAAATTTGCACAAATCTAGGCAGCAGTCAGCTGCTCTACCAAGAAATTATGCAAATCTCCTGGGCAGCCAACCTAGCTCCTAGCTAGAAATGCGCATTTTCTCCCAGTAGTCGAGAAGTCTCTTGCATGTGTAGCTAAGTTGATCGGTTCCCTCTGGGACCGAGAAAACATGACTTACATGCATGGGTTGTTTCTCCGAAGGCAGCATGCAAAGGCATCCCTTTTTTCAGGAATATTTTTCTAACAGTTGGAGGTTACATGCAAGGATAATTTCAGAAACCTCTCACCAAGTATCGCTCTCCCTATATTAGTGGCATGCGTGTCACAACCTTGATGTTATCAAAACTCATCAACCAGATACTGCAGAGCTCATTCCTCACATCAACCTTGCAGCTTTGACATCCCACATCACATCTAGGAGCTATCAGCACATTCAGATTAGCTATTTTTGGGTAAGCTCACTTCCCATGGCTTGTGTTGCATTTCTGTCGCTTTTGTGTTTTCGCTTGTGTGAGTACTGTTTGCTTGATTTCAATGAGCGCTTGCTGTCGTTTACATGTATATTAGCTTGTCCTAGCACTATTTCAGTTTTCATTGCTATCTCTGCTGTCGCATGCATTAAATTGTTTTCACGGACAGTCGCTGATTTGGCGACTTGCCTCACCCACATGCATGTTGTTCCGATTTATGAATCAGTCATTCTCTGTTTGCATGCATGATCATTTACTTCTGCTTACACTCAGTATCACCATGCATTCACACTCACATTCACTTTCATTTGCCCATCGGTGAGTCTGGGAAGCCTTGGGCCAGACTCTACCTCACTAAGAGCCTCACCAAGACAACATTGCGCAATATTGAGAGGGAAGGCTCTATCTTCCTCTCAGGAAATGCACATTTCTGCCCAGTGACTGTTCCCCAGGACAATTTTACGCATTTCTGAGGGACAGTGATTGCTGGCCCAGAAAATTGTTCAATGTAGTCACTGAGCATACAACCATTGCCAACTAAGATTGCGCATTACACAATTCCAGTAGTCAGAAGCCAGACTGGACTGTGCATTGCACAGTTCCAGTAGTCAATCAATCTTCCAGTAGCCCAGACTATACCTTATGCAGTCTTGGTAGTCAGTTTCCTGACCTCGCGGCCAAAATTGTGCAACCTTCGTGATAAGTCACACAGGTATGTTGCAAGTCAGTTCTCAAGTTCATTTTGGTTTTCGACTGACATATTACTTGCCATGAGTGTTGCCATGTCTCCAGGTGATCCAGGTCCAGGTGTGACAAAGGACCCTTCCAAGACCTTTTACTTTCATGATGTGATAAATTGCATTTTTAAAAGAACATTAGAGAATACATATGCATGTTGTAAATAAGAGGAATGTGACAATCATCAGCAACATAAAATAACAAGATGTTGATAACGAAGTTCGTCTAGGAGGGACTACGTCTCTAGGGCCCTGATGTCAAGATGGTGTAGGCCGCTGCATTAAGTGCTGTCAATAGTGATGATGTACATAAGAGGTCACATCACTATCATACAAAGAAAATGCCCTCATGCAGGAGTGGATCCAAGAGATGTTCCGCTACAGGAACTCTTAGTAAAAAAGGACTCCTATCAGTATGGCACAAACTCATGCAGGATGAGCATCCCACCAACATGGCATAAAAGGGATCTCAATGCAAACATACATAGCGACAACATGAGTATCCCATAAACATGATGACAACGGGATCTCAAATAAAACATGATGAATCATGACAACAAGTAGATCACATAGATGATTCTGCATCACACCAAGCAGGAATCATGAAAACAAGTAAGAAACAAGATCCCACATCAAACATCAAATGGGGATCTGTGCAACATAATTCATAGCAAAAGAAGCACATGAACACACTACATATACCTGACATCCTTGGGACATCTGAAGAAGCGGATATCAAACTGCTGAAGTTGGCCTTACCATCACCTTCGCTACGTCGAATCTCATGGAATGACTGCTCGCACACTAAATGTTGACACCTGCACTCCAGTTAGAAAAGTGGCCGAAAAATAGAATGAACAAATGGAAAATCTAAATGCACCATCAGATTTGTGGTGTTGAATAGTGCAAAATCGACTGTCAAATTTCTAAATTATGAGAAAATGAAAATCTGGGGCTCAAGGAATCTTTTAGATTCCACTAGATTCCTCAAAGATTCCCTCCTCCGGGTCCTCTGCAAATCTACTGCTCAGATCAGGAAACTGACTGCGCCATCAGGTTCAAGTCGCTATGAGGTGTAAGATCGACATAAATTTTTTCCAGTTTGGACACTGCAAAAGTTTCATCCTCCTGGAAATTTCACTCAATCACGATTTCCCCTGCATTAAAAATTAATTAAAAAAATTCTGCCTCGTTTTCCATGCTCGCTCTGGGTTCCTCCATCTGCCCCAACATACTGTGCAAATGAGTGTTTATATTAAATTCCAGGTGAATTAACCCATGTGTGGTTGGTTGGCACAATGGTAAAGTTAGGCAAATGGTTGAGGAGGGGTTAGGTGGTCAAAACCCGTCCCTCCCTTTTTAAACACATTATCGTTTCAAAAAAAAATCTGCATATGTTTTGGGGGGTCGAGTCTGCATTGGGCAGCCTGCCCCCATACCTCCCGCAATTCAACTGGCGCATTATACGTTTTGTTGGCGTGTTTTAATGGTTGGTACGTTGTTTGGTTTGTCGGGTCGTATCACATGGGGCCGCCTAGTGGGGGTCGGCCCACGTGGGCTGGGTAGGTTCGATCGCCGCCAACTTGACATAAATGCACTGTGTTGTCTTAGTGGGGTGTGGGCTGGGTCCATTGGAGGTGGCCCGTGCCTAGCCCAATTTATGTTAAAATGGTTACGTTGTTTAGAGGAGGGTGGATCGGCGGGGGTCACAGCACGTTAGTTCCGATTTTTTTATTTTTATTTTTATTTTTATATATGTAACGAGTTTGGTGGGTGGCAGGGGTGGTGCCCCACCACCCCTAATATATATATATATATATATATATATATATATATATATATATATATATATATATATATATTTGATCTTTTTAAATAAAAATAGTTATTTTTTAAAATTTGAAAAAGGACCGAAGGAGGCAAATTAACCAGGTCACAAATTCGCTTGAAATCTAGTATAGGTTGGCCAGAATCCGGTGGATGGGTTTTGTCCAAATCGTGGCCTCCTTAAGCCTGCTCAGTCACCAAAGTCAACTAAACTTTGACTGCTTCTAACTTCCTCATCTAGATTCGGATTTTTGAACTGTTCGCACCATTGCGATCAGGATGACGAGATCTACGCTTTGGTCTTGGTTCAAAATCATTCTAACCACTTTGATTTTTGAGCTTCCATAAGCCCTCTTTGTCCTGTGTATGTCGCTGGAGCCACTTGGATCAATCCTCCCCACTGAGGAGCTTTTGGTCCTCCAAAAGCATGAAAAACAATCTGCAACTTTCCTATACCTCGTCTGCATCACAAGCGTTCTGAAAGGTCTCATTTCCATCTCCTTCACCTTTGTTTTTTGGAGCCTTAAGCAATGGGCTGACACCTGCAACATCTGCAACCTATAGTACATTGTTTTTCAAATTAAATGCTTGACTTTCATGAACAACTAATGACCCAAGCATTCCATACTTGCCACAAGTTTATAACACATACTCGGTGGTCAATTTTACATCAAGATGGACACAATACTCTAGCTATGAAAACAAGGCCAACATATCATTGTTTCTTCAACAAGTGATGAAAAACACTTCATCACTTCAACACATGATTTACAACAATAAGGCGAAACACTATCATTTTCTTTGACAAGTGATGGAAACACGACATCACTTTCATAGTTTATCATGCAACACAAAATAAGACCATACATCATTGTTGCTTAACAAGTGATGGAAAACACATAATCACTTTTACATTTTAAAATACAACAAATGATTTATAAAAGCACGACCATGAAATGCTAACATATCTAGGAACCATTTTTCACTTATCACGGTGAATGGGTCGCCTCCTTGTGGCACATTCGATGTTCGAACAACTATTTCACCTGGTTCATGCATCGACACTTTGTCTTTAAGGAGCTGCTCTGGATGGAGCTTCCAACAAGTGGCTCTTTGATGGCCACTTCTATCGCTATGACTGCAATAGGTTTTCTTCCTCTAGATCTGCTTAACATGTCCCTTTACCTGCTGTTGAGAGGGTCTTTCACACCTCTTCTTTGTTTTCAATTCTATTCTTTTCCAACATTTAGAAAATATATGGTTATGTAATCCACAAAAGGTACAGGTTTTTTGATGTCTTGATTTATGTCCATCATTAGAAACATGATCATGATCAAAATGAACATTCAAATGTCGAGAGTGGTTATACATTTCCTTGCTATCTCTGGTGTAAGTATGGCGATGAGAGGTTGCCTCAGCTCTTTTCTTGCAATGGAAACTGCCATAGGATGATGGGGATGTGTTCCCATCATTCTCTTCCCTCGACGATATTGACGATGTCTCGGAAGAATCTGACACCTTCGAGCGTTCTCCCTCGATGTATTCCATGCATGTAAATCGATGTTTATGCACAGCCTCCAAAGGTTGAGTTATGCCTTGGTTATTAACAATAAGTTCTTTTCCCTCCTCGTTCCTCATCCTGGTAAGGATCCTCATGTTTTTCCTTGTAATTGGGATCTCCAAATCTCCAACAGAAAGCATACTATGTGAAGACAAAACTGAAAGGAAATCAACATCGTTTACCTCCTCTGTCAATTTGGAAAGAACTGATGATGGTTTCTCATCATCTGTTGTTGGTGGGTCGCTAGCTATCTCGGCGCATTCCCCAACTTCCTTTCTTACATACCCAAGTCATGTTCAACACGACAATTCTTCTACTTTGATGGGGTTGACAATGCCTTGGCCATTAACGCCCAAGCCTTTTCCTTCATACCCCATTCTCTTCAACAATTTGGATCCAATTCCTATGGTATGATTTTCAAAAATAGCGAAATCATCATCAGGGCAGATACATGAATTTAGAGAATTACTTTTTACCTCACATGGGTCACGTTGCAGATTTTCCAAGGCATTGTCCTTCGCTCACAGCTGTAGTAGAAAATTATGTTTTTCCTCTTTCTCTTCATGTAGACGCATCTTCAATTCATCGTTCTTCGTTTGAAGATTATGTTTGTTGTGCTTCAGTTCTTCTAGGGCCTCTTCCGTGGCTTGAAACTAAAGCTGCAATCACTCCTTTTCCTTTGTGTCTTTTTGTAGAGTTTCATACATTATTTCCACTCTTTTGGAAATTTTGAGCATGGTCTCGTACATCACTTTTTCATCCTCTGTTGCTGCATGTTCCATTGTTCACGCTTGCAATTCACATCCACGCAAAGACTGCCCTGATACCACTTGATCCAGGTTCGGGTGTGACAAAGGACCCTTCTAAGACCTTTTACTTTCGTGATGTGATAAATTTCATTTTTAAAATAACATTAATGAATACATCTGCACGCTATAAAGAAGAGGAACATGAAAATCATCAACAACATAAAATAACAAGACATTGATAACAAAGTTCATCAAGGAGGGATATGTCTTTAGGCCCTGATGTCAAGATGGTGTAGGCTGCTGCATTAAGTGATATCAATAGTGATGATGTACATAAGAGGTGACGTTGCTATCATACAAGGAAAATGCCCTCACGTAGGAGTGGCTCCAAGAGATGTTCTGCTACAAGAACTCTCAGTCAAAAAGGACTCCTATCAGTATGACACAAACTCATGCATGATAAGAATCCCGCCAACACATTGGCATAAAAGGGATCTCAATGCAAACATACATGGCAGCAACATGAGTATCCCATCAGCATGACGACAAAGGGATATCAAATAAAACATGACGAATCATGACAACAAGTACATCACGCAGATGATTCGGCATCACATTAAGCAGGAACCATGAAAACAAGTAAGAAACAAGATCCCACATCAAACATCAAACATGGATCTGTGCAACACAATGTATAGAAAAAGAAGTACATGAACACACTGCATATACCTCACATCCTGGGGCCATCTAAAGAAGTGGATGTCAAATTGCTGACGCTGGCTGTACCATCACCCTCCCCGCATCGAATCTCATGGAATGACTGCTCGCATGCTGAATGCTGACACCTGCACTTCACTTAGAAAAGTGGCCGAAAAATAGAATGAGCAAATGGATAACCTGAATGCACCATCAAATTTGTGGCGTCGAATAGTGCAAAATCAAATGTCAAATTTTTGAATTCTGAGAAAATGAAAATCTAGGGCTCAAGGAATCTTTTAGATTCCCCCTAGATTCCTCAAAGATTCCCTCCTCCGGGGCCTCTGTAAATATGCTGCTCAGATCAAGAAATTGACTGTGCCATCAGGTTCGTGTCACTAAGAGGTGTAAGATCGACATAAAATTTGTCCAATTTGGACACTGCAAAAATTTCACCCTCCTAGAAATTTCGCTCAGTCATGGTTCCAACTACATTAAAAGTTAATTAAAAAAATTCCGCCTTGTTTTCCGTGCCTACTCCAGGTTCCTCCAGCTGCCCCAATGCACTGTGCAAAGGATTGTTTATATTAAATTTCGGGCATATTAACCGATGTGGGGTTGGTTGGCGCAATGGTAAAGTTAGGCAAATGGTTGAGAGGGGGTCGGGTGGTCAAACCCTGCCCCTCCCTTTTTAAACACATTATCGTTTCAAAAAACAATCCGCATATGTTTTGGGGGGTCGGGTCCGCATTGGGTGGTCGGGTCTGAATTGGGTGGCTTACCCACATACCTCTCACAATTTAACTAGCACATTTAAACGTTTTGTTGGCGTGTTTTAATGGTTGGTGCGTTGTTTGGTTTGTTAGGTCGTATCACATGGGGCCACCCAGTGGGGGCCGGCCCACATGGGCTGGGTGGGTTCGACCCCCGCCAGCCTCACATAAATCCGCTGTGTTGTTTTGGTGGGGTGTGGGCTGGGTCCACTGGAGGTGGCCCATGCCCACCCCAATTTATGTTAATATGGTTACGGTGCTTAGAGGAGGGTGGACCGACGGGCTGGGTTTTGTCCAAATTGTGGCCTCCTTAAGCCTGCCCAATCACCAAAGTCAACTGAACTTTGATTGCTTCTAACTTCCTCATTCAGACTCGGATTTTCAAACTGTTTATACCACCATGATCAGGACGATGAGATCTACACTTTGGTCTTGGTTCAAAATCATTCTGATCACTTTGATTTTCGAGCTTCCATAAGCCCTCTTTGTCCTGTGTATGTCTTTGAAGCCACTTAGATCACCAAGTATTGTAGGTGTTCATCTACCTCTCAGCAGCGCAGGTACAATGCTTTCCAAGAGAGCAGAGTGGAAGTGTTATGAAACCAGCTCAAGAAAAGATAGAAAAGATAGATCAACGCCTTAGAATTTAGCCTCTTCGAGGGGCCAACCTCCTTTACATTACATAAATGAACAATTCTTGGATGATACAAATGACAAAACCTCCTTTCTATATATAGGAGTCTAAGGAGTCACAATATAACCCAGCCGACCTAACAATAATAATATAAAGCCACAAAAATAACAATAGAGGGATTCTATGGGGCACAGTAATAACAATATGGGGATAATAGGGGCACAACAATATTAATAAGGGATGCAACTACAATAGTAATGGGGTAATTACTAGTATTATAGGGACCCAACATGCCCCTCTTCTTCAAAAAAAGTGTTGTCCTCAACACTTGAGTAGTTCTGTATGCTTTTGTATAAAATTCTCATCCTCCCATGTGGAATCTTCAGCAGATAAGTTCTTCCACTTGATAAGATACTCTGAAATTGATCGATTTCATATCTGTCGAGTTCTTGTTTCAGTGACTGCTTCCGGTTCCAATATAATTTTTCCTTCCTCGTCAAGTTCTGGCAATATTGTTTGAACTGGGAGCTTGTCGCCTATAACCTTCTTTAAACATGAAACATGGAAAACTGGGTGCAATCGAGAAGCTGCAGGAAGCTCCAATTTGTATGCCATAGTACCAATATTTTGCAACACCTTGTATGGACCATAATACTTTGGTGATAATTTATTATCCTTCTTAGCTTGCTTGAGGGACATTTGCTTATATGGTTGTAGCCATAGGAATATCCAATCACCTACATCAAAACTTCTTTCGTTGCAATGTTGATCTACCTGTTGTTTCATTCTATTCTGTGCCAACACGAGGTTATCCTTTAAGAGTTGGAGGACTTTTTGTTGATGTTCGATGTGATGTTCCACTGCTTGAACCTTAGAATTTTCTCTTAAATATGATGTGATGGATGGTGGCTGATATCCATAAAGTGCCATAAATGGGGTCATTTTTGTTGCTGTATGGAAGGAAGTGTTATACCACCATTCAACCAGAGGCAACCATTTGACCCATTGTGTCTGTTTATCCGATACAAAGCAATGAAGATATCCTTCCAAACATTTTTTTACTATCTCAGTTTGCCCATCAGATTGAGGATGATAAGATGAGCTATGAGCTAACTGAGTACAAGACAAGAAAATAATTCTGTCCAAAAATTTCCAGTGAAAATGGGATCTCTGTCACTTACAATAATCTTCGGGTTTCCATGTAGGTTTTGAATTGTTTCTATAAATGCAGTAGAAACTATACTGGATTTAAATGGATGTGATAATGCACAAAAGTGTGCATATTTGGTAAGTCTGTCAACTACCACCATGATGACACTCTTTCCCTCATACTTGGGTAAACCTGTGATAAAATCCATTGAAACCTCCTCCCAACATTGGCTTGGAATGGATAAAGGTTGTAATAGACCCGGTGTCTTAATTGTTTCAAATTTATTTTGTTGGCAAACCAAACATTCCACCACAAATTTTTGAATATCCGATTTAAGGCCATCCCAAAAAAATTCCTTCTTAACCCTGTGGTAAGTTTTTAAAAATCCTGAGTGCCCTCCTAAGGGAGAAGTGTGCAATTCCATAGGAATATTTTGTTTTAGTTGGGAATTCTTACAGAGGTATAAGCTATCTTTGTACCATAAAGAATCATTTTTCCAGCTAAATGTATCAGATGTACTGGAATCTTGTTGTAACTTTCGAATAAGTGCCATACTTCTTCGTCATTCTTCCATTCCTCCCTTGCTTCATTTATCCAATTTGGTTGGATAATAGAACTGGCACACAACAATTCTTCCACATCCTCATCCTTTCTTGAGAGTGCCTCTTTCACCACATTTTGCTTCCCTTTTTTATAGATGATTTCAAAGTCATAACCCAACATCTTTGTGACCCACTTTTGTTGCTCTTCAGAGGATAATCTTTGTTCTAAAAAGTATTTAAGGCTATCATGATCCATTTTTACCTTGAAGTGTCTTCCCATTAGGTAGGGTCGCCATTTCTTAAGTGCATGGAGTATTGCCAACATTTCCTTCTCATAAATAGCTTTGTGTAAAAACTTTCCCTTGATTGGACGACTTTCAAAAGTAATGGGTCTTTCATCTTGCATTAAAACAGCACCAATTCCATTTCGTAAAGCATCGTATTCCACAATAAAGGTTTTCGTGAAGTCCGGTGTAGCTAAGACCAGTGCTTGGCACATTACCTCTTTAAGATGTTCGAAGGCCTTTGTTGCTTCTGGAGTCCATGAAAATGCATCTTTCTTCAATAATGTTGTTAGAGGTGTTGGCCGGATAAGTCGTTCTTACTGACAAGACCGACCTCCCTAGTATCTAATGATATCTAGGGACAAGCAAACCAAACAAATTCTATCTTTCTCTAAATATGCAAGTTATAGATAAAGGCAAACAAGTGTTTTAGGCCTACCTTGGGTCCAATACAAGTTTGTGGAAGCCACGCTCCATTGATCCAAATGAGCTCCTTTGTAAAGAATCTGAAAACACAAACAAGCACACAAATTAAATAACACCTGAAAAGCAAATATAATAAAGCATATTTATCATGATGATCAAGGAATTCATGAAACAAATCACATAAGACAATTTGTTGAGAAAAATGAATCTGATTGTATTAACTTTAATCAAAGAAGAACTTTATAACCTTGGTGCCTTGATGCTGTACAAGCTCCTCCCAGGGTCCAGTAAGAATCTCCTCTACTTTGACAAGTTTCACTATCTTCCCAATGAAGCCAAAAGGTATGTAATCTCTCCTCTCAAGCTTAACTAGGAAGTCTCAATTCCAATAGCATTTACCCTAAAAAATGTTCAGCTTCTAACCTCTCTAGCAACCAGCCCAATGCCTTAATTTATAGTGCAATGGAGGGAAGTTACTAGGTCCACCTTCAAAGGGATAAAGCCCTCCTTCAAAGGGATAAGCTCCTCTCATCAAGGGATTAGCTCCTTTACTTTGGGATGCATGAACCACCTAGTAGCGAACCATCCACGTCAAGATTCCTTCTAGAATCATCCACAATTAACCACAAGTGAGTTTTTAAGAATAAACTTGCGCCTTTTTGACTTTCACAGGGGTCCGCACCCACTCCTTTAGAGACAAAGCGGGCAGGTCCACAGGTAACATGAAGAAGGGGTGCGGGACCGCAGGTAACAGTAAGAGAAAGTGTGGAACCAGAGCTTTATTGATTTTTAAATTCTTTCTCTCGTTTTTAAAGCTTGACATGAAGAGCTGAGGTTTGAGACTTGCTAAGGAGGACAGTATGAATGATGATAGACCCATACTGACTGCAAATAGTCATGGTGACAATATTTTGTGTAACAAGAGGTACTTCTATTCTCCCATAATTCTTAACAAACTTGTGATAATACCCTGTCAACCCGAGAAATCCTCGCAGATACTTTATGGATGTGGGGATTTTCCATTCCTTAATGGCTTTAATTTTGCTAGGGTCTACCTTAACTCCTTCATGAGATACAATATGATCCAGATATTCCACCTCTTATACTCCAAAGAAACATTTGGATCTTTTTGCATATAATTGTTTCTCCTCCAATAGTTGTAGCACCCTATCAACATGTTCAACATGATCCTTCCAAGACTTGTTGTAGATTAGTATATCATCAAAAAATACTAACACAAATTTTCTAAGGAATGGTTTGAAAATGGAATTCATCAAACCTTGAAATGTTGAAGGTGCATTGGTAAGGCCAAAAGGCATGACCAAAAATTCATAATGACCCTCATGAGTTCTAAATGTTTTTTTCAGAATGTCTTTAGTCTTCATTCTGATTTGATGATATCCTGAACGAAGATCCAACTTGGTGAAGTAAATTGATCCATGCAATTCATCCAATAATTCATCAATGACGGGAATGGGAAACTTATCTTTAATAGTGAGCTTGTTGATCTCCCTATAATCCGGACACATGCGCCATGATCCATCCTTCTTGTGCACTAATACTACTGGAGCAGAGAAAGAACTTTGACTCGGTTGAATTATACCAGTCTCTAGCATTTCTGCAACCATACATTCAATTTCACTCTTTTGGGCATAGGGATATCTGTACAGCCTGATGTTTGGAGGAACACTTCCTGGAATCAAATGAATAGCATGATCATGATCAAGAATAGGTGGAGACCTTTGGGAGTATCAAATACCTTGGAATGATTGTCCAAGACTTTTTGGAGATCTGGAGAAATAGATGATTGCAATGTGGAAACATCTAGCAAACATAATTGTGCAATTACACCCCTTTGTTCCTTTTTTAGAAGCTTTGTCATACCATTAGAGCTAATTATCTTTCCCGGTTTCCCTTAAATACCCCTTAATTCAACTTCCTTTCCTTCCACAGAAAACTTCATGAAACGTTCTTGAAAATTGAAAGCTATTGTACCCAAGTATTGTAGCCATTTTACTCCTAGTACAACATCAGCACCTCCCATTGGAAGGGAACGCATTGGGCTAGTCAATACATATTCTCCCATCGATATCTTGATATTATGGCACTTTCTAGAAAAATTTATTGTTCCTACATTCGCAACCATCACTTGACACTCTGGTGCTGGGTATAAGAAGCAATTCAATTCTTTTGCTACCTTACAATGAATAAAATTGTGGGTACTTCCTAAATCAATCAACACTAGTACCTTTTTCTTCTTGATTTGTCCTTCTATCTTGATGGTTTGAGGAGTGGTAATTCCCGCCAATGCATTACAAGATATGGTTGGATTCATTTCTTCTTTATCTAGGCTTTGTTCCTGGAGTATATCCTCTTCTTTTGACCTTTCTTGCTCCATTTCTTTTTTCTCTTCACAATCTATGTAGAATAATTTCTTCTCAGCACACTTATGACCTTTAGTGTATTTGCTATCACAACTGTAACAAAGCCATTTTTCTCTTTTTTCTTCCAATTTTTGTGGTGTGAACCTTATAGGTTGTGGAAGACTAGGAGCAACCACACTTCCATCTTTATAGTTGTGAGTGGTATGCTTCCTGGTTGCCATAATTTTGCTTTCCATTTTTCTTGCTAGCCTGAATGCCTTCTCTAATGAATCAGGTTCCCAAAGGCGAACATCATGTTGGATATTATCCTTTAAAGTCCCTATGAACACATCAATCCTATGCTCCTTTGGAATATCTTTTACCCTTATGTTCAATTTTTGGAACTCCTCAATGTGCTCCATTATTGAACCCTTTTGTTTGAGACTTATCAATTGGCTAAAAAAAGTGTTGCTTTTTGTATCCTCATAATGTGCTATCAATTCTTCCGTAAAAATTGCCCAAGTGATAATTTTTTTATGAGAGCAAAGCCATTGATACCATACAAACTGATTTGGTTCCAAATATAAAGTTGCAATACGTACCTTTTGTGTGTTTTGCACATTATTGAGATCGAAAAATTGCTCCATTTGTAATATCCATGTTGCGGGATCCTTGCCATCAAACTTCTTCATATTGATTTTTGGAATATGGTGGGTTTTCGATCCCACATTAGAGTCTAAGAAATCATGATTAACATTTCTTTTGTTCGCATCATGAGTTTCCTTTGCTACCTTTTCACCATTGGTAAGTATTTATTATAGAAAATTTGTCAAATCTGTCTTCAAATCTGCCATGCCTGTCTTCAAATTTGTGCTCAAATCTATCTTCAAGTTGTCCATCTTAGCTTCCATGCCATTCATCTTAGCTTCCACGCCATTTATCTTAGCTTCTGTTAGCTTTTGTGACAGTGACATTTGTTGCACTTGTTCTTGTAATTTTGATATATCATGTAGCATTTCTTCCTCTTCTTCATGAGTCATGCTAGAGCTTTTAGGTTGCTTACTAGGTGTTTGAATTTTCTTTCCTCGGGGCATCAGTTACCGATAATAATGCTCTACTATGCCCTTTGAATTCCTTCAAAATAAATTTTCAAACCAAGCTTAAGTAAAAATTTAAGAAAATCTACACACCTTTTTTCACTTTGTAGGAGCTCGATATTTCCTCTGATGTATCTCTGTACTTTCCGATCATCTAGTTTTGAATTTGTGACCTGCAGTAGCCCTCTGTGTCCTCTTTCCAATGCCACAATTCTGATCGAAATTGGATTCTCCAAGGAAGAGTTATGCGAAATCTCCCACAGTGACTTGATTATAGACTATTTCAGTAGAGCGAACTTGTACGACATGCCATGAGTCACTGTTTCGACCTTTGGATCTACAAAATGCATACAAGAAACTAAATTCTATCCTCTTTCTGTAACTTCTTGTTAAATTTCAATCTGATCCCCAAAGAGAAGGTTATGATGATTTTCCCCAGGTCACATGTTTGGAATGTAATTCAGGAGTCTGCAAAAATACCAACTTCCTCAGATCATATCTCCGCAAATAAAGTGTGAAAAGCACAGAAATTTGGACCTGAGGTTCAGCGTGATTTCTTCTCAAATGGGTTTTTTTTGTAACTTCTGAAACATTGCAGAAAAAAAGTTATAGTGAAAATTCCATGATGACCTGTTTGGAGTAGCGAAACCATAGAATCCAAAGCTCTGATACCAAATGTCATGAAACCAGCTCAAGAAAAGATAGAAAAGATAGATAAACGCCTTAGAATTTAGCCTCTTCGAGGGGGAAACCTCCTTTATATTACATAAATGAACAATTCTTGGATGATACAAATGACAAAACCTCCTTTCTATATATAGAAGTCTAAGGAGTCACAATATAACCAGCCGACCTAACAATAATAATATAAAACCACAAAAATAACAATATAGGGATTCTATGGGGCACAATAATAAAAATATGGGGATAACAGGGGCACAACAATATTAATAAGGGATGGAACTACAATAGTAATGGGGTAACACCATTTAGAGCACACCTAGAGATGCAGTCGATCAAATGTCTATGAGCTTGCCTACTCACAAAGATATCAAGTTATTTGTAGATACAAACATCAAGATATCACATCAAGCAACATCATGAACAGTTACTGAAGGCAGCATACCGAACACAATGAATACAATGAATGTAGTGAACACAACGAATGCAGTGAATGCAACGAATGCAATGAATGCAAGAGGAAGGTTGTTGACAACACAGAGGCGGAACAAAGTTGCAATATCAAGCAGATCCATTGATAATGAAAGAAAATTTGGAGACTCAGGCTATGAGGTGACGACATGACATGTAGATTGCATGAAAACAGATAATGGAATAGAGAAGGAGTTTCATGTGCTGAAGCAGCAACTCAGGAAGAACATGAAGCTACACACACATACGAATGAGTTTCAGCAGGAACAAGAACAACAGTGGGTGCAAAATGCATTCACGGATGAAACTGCAACTGTACAAGTTAAAGATCCATCTCAGCAGCTGACACGAAGCAGACATGGTGAGCAGTGTTGTTGATCACATGTAAGGGATTCAACAGAATGCATGTCATTATGTGCACGCATGCAATCCAACCCACTTAACACACTCACCAAGGAGAAGTCAAGAAGCAAGTCCAACTGGAGCTGAACATGTACTTCGGCAAGTTGATGCACATGACCACCAGCACACACTTGAAGATCATCACAGACACTATGCATCATTGTGTTTCCAGTTCAGCCACACCTAATAAGATCATGCACATGTTAGGAGATGAGTTGGATGAAGGGGCTGAACCAATGCACTGGTTGCAATGGAGGCAAGAGTTTGCTTTAGCAAGATGTCACCATGAGGTGCATGCACACCATTACGGATGACCAAGCTTGGCATCAGATCAGCACCTTCACCATCACAAGCATGTTAAAGAGTTGGTCTCATCATAGCGAACCAAGTGTCAGTGATGTCTAGCATGTCTTGCTCAACCCATGTTGTCTCACATGAGTACATGTGCATTGTAATGTTGAGTCATGTCAAGTGTAAGTCAAGTGACAATAGTTGGACGTAACAGTTATAGAGTAGGTAAAGAGTCATGAGGGTAGTTGAACACTCACAAATGGGAATGTCAAGGGTCACCCCACCCTTTTCTATAAATAGTCCCTCATCACTCATTGTAAGGGCTATTAGTCACCCAAACTTTTGATAAGACTATCTTGGAGAAAGCTTGGACAATATTGTAATGCGCCTTGGCTTCTCCACTGCACAGAGCTAGTTCATCTCTTTGGAGGAGTAGGTGGATGTGGCTGTAACGTTCCACTGTTGGGGCTAGCAGGTTTACATGGATGTATTGTATGATTGGGACTTACACTTCTTTATATAATAAGAGCCAACACATTTTCATGCATATGTTGTTATTGTAGTTGGATTGTTCCGGTTTCTTAGCAATGTATGTTGTTTAACTTACATAGTTGTGTATGAACTGCTTCATATGCAATTATATGAATCTTGTTGCAGATGTGATGTTGGTTTAACCATCACTTTGGATTGTCGACTGATCTACTTTCCAACTTGTAATGATCTTTTCTCGTTTGTTCCCTTCTCAGCTAAGTACTGCTACAGGTTTCCAAGGGGCACACTCATATCACCCCCCATATGTTAAAACCTCTCATTCACCTTCCTTGACTCACTACAGCGGCCACACCATTGCTACTAATAGAGTTATCTTACTTTCCTCTGTGTGACATCGCGGTCAAGGCATTACCTTACGACCCACTGTTGGGACTCTTACACCTAATGGTATGAGGTCTAATTGGGACTTCTTACCAGGGAGATCCCCTTGACATGTTTGCGGGTCCAACACCATCAACACTATCACAATTTTAACAAAGCCCTTTTGCTCTCTTTTTTTCCAATTTTTGTGGCGTCAACCTTATAGGTGGTGAAAGTCTAGGAGAAAGAACACTTCCATCTTCATAGTTGTGAGTGGTAGGCTTCCTTATTTCCATACTTTTGCTTTCCATTTTTCTTGCCAACCTGAATGCCTTATCCAATGAATCAGGTTCCCAAAGGCAAACCTCATGTTGGATGTTATCCTTTAAAGTCCCTATGAACACATCAATCCTATGCTCCTCTAGAATATCTTTTACCCTTATATTCAATTTTTGGAAGTCCTCAATGTGCTCCATCATTGAACCCTTTTGTTTGAGATTTATCAAATGGCTAAAAAAAGTGTTTCTTTTTGTATCCTCATAATGTGCTATCATTTCTTCTGTAAAAGTTTCCCAAGTGATAATTTGTTTACAAGAGAAAAGCCATCGATACCATACAAACTGATTTGGTTCCAAATATAAAGTTTCAATGCGTATCTTTTGTGTGTTTTGCACATTATGGAGATTGAAATATTGTTCCATCTATAGTATCCATGTTACGAGATCCTTGGCATCAAACTTCCTCATATCAATATTTGGAACATGGTGGGTCTTCAATCCACCGTTAGAGTCCATGGAATCATGATTAACATTTATTTTCTTCTCCTCATGAGTTTCGTTTACTGCCCTTTCGCCATTAGTAAGCATTTCTTGTAGTAAATTTATCAAATTTGTCTTCAAATCTTCCGTGTTTCATTTAAGTATTTCTTTAAACCATCCATCTTAGCTTCCATGCCATCCATATTATCTTCCATTCCTTTCTTTAAACTATCCATCTTAGCTTCTGTTACATTTTGTGAGAGCGAATTTTGTTGCACTTGGTCTCGTAATTTTGATATATCATGTTGCATTTCTTCCTCTTCTTCATGAGTCATGCTAGAGATTTCAGGTTGCTTACTCGGCGTTTCCATTTTCTTTCTTCAGGGAATGAATTAATGATAATAATGATTCGCTATGCCCTTTGAATTCCTTCAAACTAATATTTCAAACCAAACTTATGCAAAATTTAAAAAAATTTATACACCCTTTTTCACTTTGTAGGAGATCAATATTGAATCTGTTGTATCTCTATAATTTCGGATCTCCAAGATATGAAATTTCGTCCTAAAGTGTCCCTCTGAGTCCTCCTTCTATCCCCACAATTCTAATAAAGGATGGATTCTTCAAGGAAGAGTTATGCCACATCTCCCACGTTGAGATGATTATACACTGGTTCAGTAGAGCGAATTTGTATGAAGTTCCACTTGTCATTGTTTCAACCTTAGGTCCTGTAACCGATACATAGAAAACTACAGGCCGTCATCTTTTTGTAACCTTTTACAAAATTTCAATCTGATGATCAGAGTGAAAGTTATGACGCTTTTCCCTAGGTCACCTGTTTGGGATGTAATTTGGGAGCCTTCAAAAGCCCTAAACTAACTGTGCCATCAGGTTCGTGTCACTGAGAGGTGTAAGATCAACATAAAATTTGTCCAATTTGGACACTACAAAAATTTCACCCTCCTAGAAATTTCGCTCAGTCATGGTTCAACCTGCATTAAAAATTAATTAAAAAAATTCCGCCTCATTTTCCATGCCTACTCCGGGTTCCTCCAGCTGCCCCATCGCACTGTGCAAATGATTGTTTATATTAAATTTCGGGCATATTAACCCATGTGGGGTTGGTTGGTGCAATGGTAAAGTTAGGCAAATGGTTGTGGAGGGGTCAGGTGGTCAAACCTTGCCCCTCCCTTTTTAAACACATTATCGTTTCAAAAAACAATCTGCATATGTTTTGGGGGGTCGGGTCTGCATTGGGTGGTCGGGTCTACATTGGGTGGCTTGCCCCCATACCTCTCGCAATTTAAATAGCACATTTAAACGTTTTTTTGGTGTGTTTTAATGGTTGGTGCATTGTTTGGTTTGTTGGGTCGTATCACATGGGGCCGCCCGGTGGGGGCCGACCCACATGGGTTGGGTGGGTTCGATCCCTACCGACCTCACATAAATGCGTTGTGTTGTTTTGGTGGGGTGTGGGCCGGGTCCACCAGAGGTGGCCCGTGCCCACCCCAATTTATGTTAATATGGTTACGGTGTTTGGAGGAGGGTGGACTGACGGGCGTCATGGCTTGTCGGTTTTGATTTTTTTTTTTTTTTTAATTTATATATATATATATATATATATATATATATATATATATATATATATATATATATATAGATATATGTAACGAGTTTGGTGGTTGGCGGGGGTGGTGGCCCACCATCCCTAATATATATATTTTTTTACCTTTTTAAATAAAAATAGTCATTTTTAAAAATTTGAGAAAGGACCGAAGGAGGTAAATTAACTAGGCCACAAAATCGCCTAGAATCTAGCCTAGGATGGTCAAAATCGGGTGGCTCAGTTTTGTCCAAATCGTGGCCTCCTTAAGCTTGCCCAATCACCAAAGTCAACCAAACTTTGACTGCTTCTAACTTCCTCATCCGGACTCGGATTGTCGAACCGTTTATACCACCACGATTAGGACGACGAGATCTACGCTTTGGTCTTGGTTCGAAATCATTCTGATCACTTTGATTTTCGAGCTTCCATAAGCCCTCTTTGTCCTATGTATGTCTTTGAAGCCACCTGTATCACCAAGTATTGTAGGTGTTCATCTGCCTCTTAGCAGTGCAGGTACAATGGTTTCCAAGAGAGCAGAGTGGAAGACACCATTCAAAGCACACCTGGAGATGTAGTCGATCAAATGTCTATGAGCTTGCCTACTCACGAAGATATCAAGTTATTTGTAGATACGAACATTAAGATATCACAACAAGCAACATCATGAACAGTCACTAAAGGCAGCGCACCGAACACAACAAATACAACGAATGCAGTGAAAACAACGAATGCAGTGAATGCAACGAATGCAATGAATGCAACAGGAAGGTTGTTGACAACACAGAGGCATAACAAAGTTGCAAGATCAAGCAGATCCACTGATAATGAAAGAAACTTTGGAGACTCAGGCTATGAGGTGATGGCACGACATGTAGATTGCATGAAAATAGATAATGGAACAGAGAAGGAGTTTCATGTGCTGAAGTAGCAACTCAGGAAGAACATGAAGCTACACACACATACGAATGAGTTGTAGCAGGAACAAGAACAACAGTGGGTGCAAAATGCACTCACAGATGAAACTACACCCGTACAAGTTAAAGATCCATCCCAGCAGCTGACACAGAGCAGAAATGGTGAGTAGTGTTGTTGATCACATGTAAGGCATTCAACAGAATGCATGTCATTATGCGCACGCATGCAATCCAACCCATCCAACACACTCACCAAGGCGAAGTCAAGAAGCAAGTCCAACTGGAGCTGAACATGTACTTCGGCAAGTTGATGCACATGACCACCAGCACACACTTGAAGATCATCACAGACACTATGAATCAGTGTGTTTCCAGTTCAACCACACCTAATAAGATCATGCACATGCTAGGAGATGAGTTGGATGAAGGGGCTGAACCAATGCACTGGTTGCAACGGAGGCAAGAGTTCGCTTTAGCAAGATGTCACCATGAGGTGCATGCACACCATCACAGATGACCAAGCTTGGCATCATATCAACACCTTCACCATCACAAGCATGTTAAAGAGTTGGTCTCATCATAGTGAACCGAGTGTCAGTGATGTCTTGCATGTCTTGCTCAACCCATGTTGTCTCACATGAGTACATGTGCATTGTAATGTTGAGTCATGTCAAGTGTAAGTCAAGTGACAATAGTTAGATGTAACAGTTATAGAGTAGGTAAAGAGTCATGAGGGTAGTTGAACACTCACAAATGGGAATGTCAAGGGTCACCCCACCCTTTTCTATAAATAGTCCCTCATCACTCATTGTAAGGGCTATTAGTCACCCAAACTTTTGATAAGACTATCTTGGAGAAAGCTTGGACAATATTGTAATGCGCCTTGGCTTCTCCACTGCACAAAGCTAGTTCATCTCTTTGGAGGAGCAGGTGGATATGGCTGTAACGTTCCACTGTTGGGGCTAGCAGGTTTACATAGATGTATTGTATGATTGGGACTTACACTTCTTTATATAATAAGAGCCAACACATTTTCATGCATATGTTGTTATTGTAGTTGGATTGTTCCGGTTTCTTAGTAATGTTTGTTGTTTAACTTACATAGTTGTGTATGAACTCCTTCGTATGCGTTTATATGAATCTTGTTGCAGATGTGATGTTGGTTTAACCATCACTTTGGATTGTCGACTGATCTACATTCTAGCTTGTAATGATCTTTTATCGTGTGTTCCCTTCTCAGATAAGTACTGCTACAGGTTTCCAAGGGGCACACTCATATCACCCCCATATGTTAGAACCTCTCATTCACCTTCCTTGACTCACTACAGTGGCCACACCATTGCTACTAATAGAGTTATCTTACATGCCTCTGTGTGATATCGCAGTCAAGGCATTACCTTACTACCCACTGTTGGGACTCTTACACCTAATGGTATGAGGTCTAATTGGGACTTCTTACCGGGGAGAACCCCTTGACATGTTGGTGGGTCCAACACCATCAACACTATCACAATTGTAACAAAGCCCTTTTGCTCTCTTTTTTTCCAATTTTTGTGGCATCAACCTTATAGGTGGTGAAAGTCTAGGAGAAAGAACACTTCCATCTTCATAGTTGTGAGTGGTAGGTTTCCTTGTTGCCATAATTTTGCTTTCCATTTGTCTTGCCAACCTGAATGCCTTATCCAATGAATTAGATTCCCAAAGGCGAACCTCATGTTGGATGTTATCCTTTAAAGTCCCTATGAACACATCAATCATATGCTCCTCTAGAATATCTTTTACCCTTATATTCAATTTTTGGAAGTCCTTAATGTTCTCTGTCATTGAACCCTTTTGTTTGAGATTTATCAAATGGCTAAAAAAAGTGTTTCTTTTTGTATCCTCATAATGTGCTATCATTTCTTCTGTAAAAGTTGCCCAAGTGACAATTTGTTTACAAGAGAAAAGCCATCGATAGCATACAAACTAATTTGGTTCCAAATATAAAGTTGTAATGCGTACCTTTTGTGTGTTTTGCAAATTATGGAGATCGAAATATTGCTCCATCTATAGTATCCATGTTACGGGATCCTTGACATCAAACTTCCTCATATCGATATTTGGAACATGGTGGGTCTTCAATCCACTTTTAGAGTCCATGGAATCATGATTAACATTCATTTTCTTCTCCTCATGAGTTTCCTTTACCGCCCTTTCACCATTAGTAAGCATTTCTTGTAGCAAATTTGTCAAATTTGTCTTTAAATCTTCCATGTTTCCTTTAAGTATTTCTTCTATACCATCCATCTTAGCTTCCATGCCTTTCTTTAAACCATCCATCTTAGCTTCCATGCCATCCATATTATCTTCCATTCCTTTCTTTAAACTATCCATCTTAGCTTCTGTTAATTTTTGTGAGAGCGAATTTTGTTGCACTTGGTCTCGTAATTTTGATATATCATGTTGCATTTCTTCTTCTTCTTCATGAGTCATGCTAGATATTTCAGGTTGCTTACTAGGTGTTTCCATTTTCTTTCTTCAGGGAATGAATTAATGATAATAATGCTTCACTATGCCCTTTGAATTCCTTCAAACTAATATTTCAAACCAAACTTATGCAAAATTTAAAAAAACTTACACACCCTTTTTCACTATATAGGAGATCAATATTGAATCTGTTGTATCTCTATAATTTCAGATCTCTAAGATATGAAATTTTGTCCTAAAGTATCCCTCTGAGTCCTCCTTCTATCCCCACAATTCTACTAAAGGCTGGATTCTTCAAGGAAGAGTTATGCCACATCTCCCACGATGAGATGATTATAGACTAGTTCAGTAGAGTGAATTTGTACGAAGTTCCATGTGTCATTGTTTTAACCTTAGGTCCTGAAACCAATACACAGAAAACTACAGGCCATCCTCCTTTTGTAACCTTTTACAAAATTTCAATCTGATGATTAGAGTGAAAGTTATGACGCTTTTCCCTAGGTCCCCTGTTTGGGATGTAATTTAGGAGCCTTCAAAAGCCCTAACTTCCTTAGATCATATCTCTAGAAATATAGTGAGACAAGATCTGAAATTCAGAACCGGGGTTCAAAATGATTTTGGCTCAAATGGGTTTTTTATTTAGCTTCTGAACCTTCATATAGTAAAAGTTATAGAGTTTTTATGCAAATAAACTATATTCAAAACCAGCATCTTTGAGGGGGAAACCTCCTTTACATTACACAAATGAATAATTCTTGGATGATACAAATGAAAAGACCTCCTTTCTATATATAGGGTTCTAAGGGGTCCCAATATAATCAGAGCCTACATAACAATAATATTGTAGGGGCACAACAATAACAATAGTGGGATTCTATGGGGTACACTAATAACAACATGGGGACTACATGGGCACAATAACAACAACATGGGGACTACATGGGAAAAACAATACAGTAAAGGGGTTTCACTAATAATATTAAGGGGCTACACTAGTAGTATAGGGACCTAACTGATAACGATTGTTCTGGTCAATAAGTTGAACCACTGTTGTAGCCAATATCCGAAGATAGCGCTTTGAGCTCGATAGTAACCATACACTAAATCATGGTCTTGATCATCATTCCTTCGAATACGTAGGAAACTTAAGTTAGCAAGTTGCTTTAGGCAATGATCCCCTATGACTACGCTTCATCGATTAATAATTCACAAAGACATGACAATAGGTATACCTTTGCTGTTTAGAATATAAATTGACCCAACAAGGACATGAAATAGTTACGAGGAAGGGATAAAAAGGTGGGTAAAAAGTAGGAAAATGTAGCAACCAACACTTAGGCTTCAAATTCTCCATTATCCCTTGTGATCCTGTTAACAGACGGAAGAATTCCTCCTGCAACTAGTGAGTATTTACCTTATCGGAGTCCCGATTATACCCTTTTTCATTTAGATGGATTTATACTCTTTGGAACAAAGGACAAATTTCCTTTATTATCTAAAACTAAAATTAAACTAAAAAAATAATAATTAATCTAAGGAAAATATATGGCATATTCTAATAATTACAATTATCTACAAAATATAAACACAATCTACTAGTATGATAGGATCAATTTAAGCAATAGAGACTAAAGGATTCAAATGAACATAATTCCACATGAAATATCATGTGATTTAAAATTCTTACTAGGTTTTAGGTCCAGAAAACCACACAGATAAGTTTTGAATAGAGTTTTTATGCAAAAAAAACTCCAAAAATATATTTTTAGGTTTTCATCCTATTCAAACAAATGTTTTGGTATTTTCTGAAACATCTATATGCATGCACTAACTAAAAGAAATAAATAAGAACTTTTATCTCGAAAACGAGAGCAATTAAAATCCTATCTTTTGAATATCAGATTCCAATGATCAAGAAATAATGAAAAAATTAATAATTTATAAACTTGTGCCAATAAAAGGATGTAGACTGTAACACATCATAAGAAATGTTTAACAGAATAATCAAATATACATTCAGAATTAAATAGCACAAGTTGTAGAGAAATACCATAGCAATCCATTAAATAATTAAAATAATGTCCATACATAAATCTCATAGCTCATCACACATTAAAACTGAAACTAGTCTTCAAAAAAATTGATACTTCAAAATTGATTCAAAAACAAAAGTCTGTAGTCTTCACAAATTCTTGACCTTTTGCATCAATGAAAAGGTTCTATAAATACTAAAAAAACAAGATATATTTCTGACAATAAGATAATTCTTAAAACAAGAAAATCAACAGATTTTCTGAATGTAAATGTCTAATTCAAAAAATATAAATTATATCTTTGTTTAATTTATATCTCCCCGAGAAGTAGGTAACTTCTCCTCATCTTTAGAATATTCATAGTTAAGGCTGAGTAATAGATGGGGTGCATGAACCTCAATATACTTTACCCATTGTGAATATACTTGGGAAATAACAGAGAAGTGAATAGAGGGAAATTGATTAATGCTAATTTGGTAGTTGGTAATCAAACCTTATACTTCTTATTTATTTTCTGATACTTGATTTCAAATTCAACAATAATATTGATTTGATCAAAAGGAAGTCATAGACATTTCTGGAAATTTTTTTGCTTCTAGACCCCAATCCTTTTGATTTCTACCTGATCTTTGGTGACAATGTCTTCTATTGGTTGCTTTAATTCCCTTGGAACAATTTCCTTCAACGACTTGGAACCGACAAGTCGAATTCTTCTATAAAGTCAGTCCCTTTCTCCCAGATTGTCAAGAATTTCCTTGTGCAGTTTTGATCCATTTTATGATTTCTTTGGCTTCATCTTCCTTGCGGCTCAAAGATGGAAGCATCAAAATTTTATCTATTTTTGAAACTTTTGGAATTTCATTAGATTGAAATTCCTTCTCCCATTCAAGAATATAAACAATTTTTTTCAATGGATTTGTCTTCTTCTATTAAAGAATAAATCCTTTCATTTAAATATGTAATTTCTCGAAAAAATCTTGAGATTTTATCCATTCTTTTATATAACTTTGATTGATATTTCCTTAGAATCAAACAAATTTGTTAGTCTTGCTCTCTGAAAATTTCCAGACTTTGTGTAGCTTCTTGATTCTGATTAAGTTGGCTCTGAAGAGAATTGATTTTCTCTTTTAAATTCGTAGTCATGATATTAGAATTTCTTTTAGATTCTTGCTTCAAAATATGAGTTTGATCTTCATGCATGTTACTTAACTCCTGAATATGTTGCTTATGTCCTGAATTTAACTCTTTCAACTCCACTTAAAAATGTTTCTGTAGATTTTCCCTTTCTAAAATGAAACCTTGAATCAGAATTGTAGAATACTTTTGCCAAATTTCTTCATTAATCAATTCATTTTTCTCCATTTGTTTCTCTAAAACTTAATTTTTTGTACACTGTTGCCATATGAGGTTGCAAGGTCATTTAAATGATATTGGTTTTAATTAACAAAAGTTCCTAAGGCATGGGAGGATTCTCGGGCCTTTTCTTTGACATCCCTTAATCTTGCCCGCTGAATTCGGACACCATTTCTAAAGAGTCATGCTTCCTTTATTTGTTCTCCTCACAACTAAATTTGTTTGAGAATTGAAATAGTAATCTATCAAAGAAGGAACCATACGTAGAAGTACCTCTAACATAGAAACTGGTTTTAACAAAAAGGATTCCCAAGGGATCTTGGTAGAAATTGGTGTCATTGAGGTTTTAAGAGATGTAGTGGACACATTATCCATTTTTCTTTGTGATTCCATTGCTTCTTCATTTTTCGTAATGAAAATTTCATCAGACACTTGATTTTCTTTCTTCTTGTTGACTTCCATTTCTTGACTTGATGTATTTTTTGGTTCCTTTTGCTTTGTCTCCTTAGGGGAATTAATTAGAATAATTTCTTGTTCAGTTGATTTTTTCTTTTCTACTGCTTTTTGTCGTTACTACACTTTCTTTCTTCTCTTTAGTAATTTCCATAGCTGCAACCTCTATTATAACATCTTGATATTTTTTCATTCCTTCATGGCTTCTTGCTTCCTTACCTATGTCAACAACATCTTCCATTTTTTCAATTTCAACTTCTTGTTCCTTTTGAGAGACAAAAGAAGGATCTGAAGTGATTTGGTTGAAATTAAATCGAAAGAATTCAAAAACCTTTAATTCCTCAAAATAAATATTGAGACAAAGACCTTTTTCTTTTAAGAAATTTTCAAACATATTTTCTGTAAACTTTTGTAACCGATCTCTTATTTCAATATCTAAAAGCTTTCCTTTTTCAACAGCTTCCTGAAAGTCATCAATGCTTATGAAAATCGCATCAAAGGGAGGCTCTTGATGAGTAAATATTTTCATAAATCTAACTATTATATAATGATTTCTAATAATCCCACAAGGATCATACTCATACCGAGGTAGAGAAGCCATTGCACGAGCCATTACACCTTTCTAGAGAAGCCAAGGTCTCCGCAACTTGGGGATATAAATATTGTTAATTTTTTCCTAAGTGCTTGTCTACCACTATGATATCAATTCGTTCCTTTTATGTGGTTTACATTATTCGTCTAGCAATAGATTATTCTTCCTTAACGTCAAATAAATTTATGTTTTATTCCACATTTAATATGTGGATAAACTCTTTCCTGTTTATAGAGCATTCACAAATTATTCAACTCCTTCCTATTAAAGAACATGAACTGTACAAAGTGATGAGTTAGTAGATTCAGTTAACAGAGTCAACTGGCATTAACCATTAAAAACTAATGATAACTACCATAACTACTAATGAATAACTAAAACGTACAAAATACATCTTCCTTTGTAACTAAATCTAAAATCCCCATTACTTAAAAAAATAGACAATAAAATATTTGTATGATTGTTTCAAGATCCATTGCTCTTGATATGCACACTACTTTTATATAATATTCTATGCATATTATTTTATAAAAATAATGTCTCCAAGTTTTTTTATATTCATATATTTTTCTTGTAATATTCTTGAAGCTACTTGCTTTAATTGAAGTATCATCTGAAAAGAAAGTTGTTGCTGAATAGAAAATTAATCGCATTTGACAAGGGTACTCAACTCTCTCTGTTCACGAGAGTCATATGTCAAGAGTGATAATATAGTATGCTCAGTTAATTAATAGAACCATCTATTAATATAAATAACAAGGTTGTAAGAACAACTTCAAAAATATCTCACCAACCACCTAATAAAAATCATTTCAAATGGAATGATACCACCTTGGGTGAAGATGATCCCAACATAATGGTTATGTGGATTGTAATAGGCCCAAAGAACAAAAAATTTGGAAATCAAACCTTCCTTGAAACCACCAAACACAAAAACACAGAGATCTATAGACTTCAATAATCCTAACCTTGAGAGGCGACGATAAGTAGAAAAGTAGTCATCAATGCCCAGGAAACAACTAAAAATTACCAATCAAGAGGAGAGGAAACCCTAGTGACTCTCTTATGATAATAATAACCTCGAAACATAGCTTCCCTATAATGTGAGACTCTTCCTCTAAAAACATAAAAAACTCTATACTACCTATATACTAAAGAAAATGAGATCCCAAAAATCAGAAAATCCCATGCGGACACAAAAATAACTGCAAAGGGATCATAATGAAACACAAACCTTCATGAACTCAAATGATCTCGCTCATATGACAAAATATTAGTTCCAATTCATACACAACCACATCTAGACCTCGAAACAACATCAAACTTGGGAAGTTCCCTAACCTCGAGTAAACTTGTGCATGGTGCAAATTAACAATTTCTATTTGTGGAAAACCTTTTCCACCCTCCCAGCTTATACTCTAGGTTTGAATACCTCTTCTACATAACTGAAAAATGTCAAGTTATAGAATTTGTCAAACTATAAGTGAAAGCCTTAACAAAATATAGAACTTGCGCACACTACAACCCAAAAATTGGGCGATATAAACACGATATTGTGATTGCAAAGGGATACCACAAGAAAACCTAGGTGAGTTGGATTTGTAATTCCCTATAACTGAACTCAAATTTTCCCCAACTCAACTAACAAGAAAATTTGAAAACAATATTGAATGACAAGCTATCCAACCTACTAGAATTGGACCAATGTCATTCAAAATCAAAGCCTTGTAGTGGAAGCCCATCATACCTTAAGGTTATGGGAACTCGTGTAATGAAATTCATGGTAAAGGAGCAAAATTTGTAGGTTCACGTAAATATTGATTTGCACGTGGTCCATGAGACAGACAATGGAGATGACGAATTGTGAAAACCACTCTCTATCCGTGGTGAAGCAAGACGACAAGTGGAAAACCCTTTCCACGCGTAAGTTTTTTACTCGACGGAGGAGGATGAAAATGGGAGATGGGGATTGGATGGGATGAATAACATTCGCCTAGCCAATTCCATAGAGGGAACACCTTTGGTGTAAATATATGAATTTATTTATATGCTCTTTTATAATATAATATAATATATATAGATTTTATGATTTATGATATTGTATATATTGTAAAAGTGTTTATTCACACCACCTAGTCATAATATGTGATGCATACAAAAGTTTTATTATATATATATATATATATATATATATATATATATATATATATATATATATATATATATATATATATGGCTTGAACTTGATGGTTTTGGGCTTCGACCCTTTTAATTTTATTTAATATATTCACAATATTATATCTACAACATTTTTTCAATTAGTTATGTAATTACAATAAAATGAAACTATTACATTTACATAAAGTTAAATATTAAAAACAAATAATGTTTTCATATTTTACTAATTTCTAAAAATTACAAGATAAAATGTAAAATACATATTTAGATTATTTAATCTTAGGCAGTGAAAAGTGACTAACTTCAACCAATTGAAACTTTTAAACCATGCAACGATTTTATTTGGAACCTTAGTCATTGGAAAGCGAGTGGGACGACAAGCATAATGGGGCTATAAGAAAACAAAATTTAAGAAAGTAGAAAACACTCAAAACAAATTAAGACAAACTAAAAATGTCATTAACCAAGTTAAATGGAGGTCCCCATAATTTTCGAAAATTAATGGGAGTGTTGTGGCCACAATGCTCTCTTATCTGATTCTTCATTTCTTTGAGGCTTTGTTGTTTGTGGTAATGCTTCATCTACTTTTACATCAATGCAATCCACATGTTTTTTGTAGCACTTATATCCTTTTCTTTTCGATGAGTAACCCATGAAGATTCCTTCATCATCTCTAGAGTCAAACTTTCCCAATTTGTCTTCATTCCCCTTGATATGGCATTTTCTTCAAAATAATTTTAGATGCTTGATTGAAGTCGGTATACATTTACATAGTTTATGAGAAGTCTTATCAATATTACCTTGATTTGAGATTTATTGAATATGTTGATTGTTTTTTTAATTTATTCTCCCCAAAAAGTGTTTGGAGCCTTTGCTTCATCTCGCATAACTATTGCCATATCTTGCACTTTTCTATTCTTTGTTTCAACTACCCAATTCTATTGAGGAGTTCTTTCTATTGAGTATTGTTTTCTAATTCCATGATTCTCATATAATTCATAAATTCATTTGAGGTAAACTCTCCTCCTCTATCAGATGTCAAGAAATTGATCTTTAGATACATTTCATTCTCAACTTGATCTTTGGATATCTTGAAATTTGTAAAGGCTTATAAATTTTGTTTGAGCAAGACAATCCATGTTTCCCTTATATAATCATCAATAAAGAGCATAAAGTATCTTTCACCTCTTAAGGTTTGGGTTCTTGTAGGGCCACAAACACATGTATGAGCTAGCTCCAGTGGTCTAGTTGATGAATATTCTTTTGTTTTGAAATGAACCCTTGTTTTCTTTTGAAACTAATTTGGCTTGCATATGGATTCATTATGATATTATGTCTTACACACCCCCCTCATTGCTTCTATTTTTCTAATTTTTAATAGGTTGTAAAAATTGATGTGCCTCGTTCTTTTATGCCATAGCATTAGCCTTTCTATTAAGGCTAACAATTCCTTTACCTTTTATCTTGGCTAGTGCATTATTTCCAAAGGTGACACTTCCTCCTTTGTCTTATTTTAAAGAAAGGAATTTACTCTTGTCCTCGGTCATGTGCTTTGAGCTCCCACTGTCAATATATCATTGTCCTTCTTGATTATGAGCATATAATGCAAATACACATTCTTCATATTTTTCTTGCCTCTTTTTCCATCTCTTAGTGTTTTCTTGTTGTTGCATATTCTTGGGAAAATGTTTCATGGGGCGATTTATCAATCTACTTCTACAATCAATTTCCTTGTGTCCAAAATTGTTGAAATTGTAACATTCAATGTGATTCATTAAAGATGCGAAAGGATTGTATCCTCTGGCATGAATTTTAAAGGATATTTTTCACATGTTGTTTACAGAGCCATTCCTTGGATTCTAAAATTCTAAATTCATTTATTCTACAAGGTCTTTTCTTATGACCAAAATAGTTACAAGAAAAACAATAGCCATAAAAGAATATTTGATATCTAGATGTGTACGACCTTCTTGGAGGAATGGTTATGCTGAATCCTTTTTGACTTTCTTATTGATTATTTGATTTTATCTTGATATCACTTGCACAACTGATGAGGTCATTTCTTTGCTGGTTCTTATTTTTGTTTGTTCCTCTGTTTGCATTTCTAGACCTTCCTTTGAGCACATTTAGATAGCTGATGGGCTCTACTTTTTCTAAGAACTTTGTGCTTGATTCCCCTTTCGCGATCTCATGGTGGTATTTGTAGCCCATAACAATCATGATCACTGATTATCTCTGATTATGGAGGATATATTTGAGGGTTCCATATCCCCTTACATATCTTAGGTTCAAATCCAATTAAGCTCTAGATTTATCTAGATCTTTTCTTAGAGAAACTACCTCTACTTCAAGCTTCTCATAGTTTCCCTCCCATTTTGTTAATTGATTTGAAAGGATTTCTTCTTTTCTATTTTCCTCTTCAAGTTGGGTCTTTAAGTGGATTATTGTTTCTTCATTTGATTTGGGATCTCCCTTTTCATATTTCCTAGATAACTCCTTTCTCAAAGACGTGTTCTCATTTTTCAGTCTTTCACAAATTCTTTTTTTACCCTTTAATTGCTTTATTAGGGTTTGTTCAATTCTTATTGCTTCTTCTAATTGAACTTTTTGAAGTTCGATTGGTTCTTCATCAAAACATTGATTTTACATTTCTACATTTAGAAATTATTCCTTCAACCTTACGTTCTTTCTTCTAAATTTATTTAATTCATTTACAAAAGTAATTATCTCTCCTTCAAAATCTACCTCCCCTTCAACTTCTTCCTCAATATTTGAATTATCTTTATGATTATATTCTATTTCTATGGTCATGAATAGACATTCTTCTTTCTCTTTGTCAAATTTTTGTTCATTTCTCTCTTCTGATGAACATCTATCTTCTTTGGAGTAGAATATTTTCTTGTTAAGAGATTTTCCCTTCTTATATTTGTGAGATCTACTTATATTATTATATTATATTTATTTTTCATGATATTATACTTTAGGATTGAAGAAAATAAACCAGAGAGAAAAACATGTTTAATGTGAGAGATATTAAATTTACCGTAAGGAAATACATTAACACAACAACAATTATAAAACATACACATAATGCACACAATATTTTCATTAGCCTTGGCCAAAGCCCTAACCATCTCGGCAAAGTGAGCCTTCCGTGCTCACCTCCCTGGCCTGTGTTATAATGAATTCCTCGTATTATTTTAAAGGATACATTACATGCAATACCATGGGCATAAATACCGTGGGTACACTATACCATGTTCCAAAAACCACTATTATTTAACGTGTTCAATTTTAACTCTATCCCTAGGTCAATTTTACCTAACATTCCCCCTTAAACTTGACTTGGGGTTCCTTACTAAATATAGCCAACCTTTCCAAGTGAGTCAGCCCAGCTGCTTTCGCTCTAGCCCCTACCCCCCTCAAATTTTATTCCATGGCATGTGTTAACTCAACATCCCCCCTATCACCTAGGTCTAACCCAAAATTTACTAGCAATTACCCAGGGGTACACATTCCCTACCAAGTATTATAGCAGTATGCCCATTTACATGAAAAATAAAAAATTAACTCCATTATAATAACAATTTCTTTTGGTTCATTGATGCTCTCCTTTTCCATCCTCTCATTCGTTCTCTCCTTCAATTGAATCCCTCTACAACTAGTTCTGCCTTAGTAATCCCTGAGGTGAATTTTGTCAAACACTTTGTGAGTGTATTTGACACCCATTCATTGGCATCACCGTGGATTTTCATAACATGATTTGAGACCATTTGACTATGGTCACATCTAAACATCTTGTCAGCAATATCATGACGTTTTCAACCTTGAAAAAAAACTTTCTAGCGATGATCTCATTCACGACTTAGGGCCACATTATCCCCTTTTTGGAACTTGCAAAATGAAACAAATTCACCATCACGATAGCAAAAACACCTCTTAATATTAGAAGTCTCATACCTAAGATCAATTTCTCTAACACTGATATGTATATCCATCTACCAGATCGGACTAACCAACATGGCTATGGTTCTATTGGGGTGCCCAATAACACATTTCTCCTTGGCATCATAGAGAAATTTTCGAAAGTCATTTTCTGTTGGAACAAATATGCATTTGTTATCCTGCCATTGTGTATAGCTATCGCTTTTTTCCTTTGCATCGTTATCTTTTTTATTTTTGCATAAAAAGCCATTAGAATCACTTCCCATGTGCTCTTTCTCAACGATGAATTGATTTTCTTTGATTTATCTTCTCCTCCACTACCACGAACTCCTCCTCATCCTCACCATAAGTATTAGACCATAGGGATCTATTGTCATCCCTTATAAAATTATGCTTATTATTTGTAGAGAAAAAATAGTCTCGGTGATGCAGGGATTGTACAAAGAGCAACACATATAACTCTCAATAATTTCACAACCATCAAGATTTCCTACCTGCCCATTTTCCTTTGTTTGTGCATACCTATTCAAATATTTTGGCATAGCCACCACTTCCCTCCTCTCAACAAACCATTTTATGCTTACCTTATTTGGATTATCGAATTTGAGTCCTTTTCCACATGCTTCCACTTGCCTAATACAACATAATGCTTGAACCAAATGAATTCAACATAACAGTCCTTGTAGTTGCAGGATAACACGAACATAATACAATACCTTCTCCACACGTGGCTCCTCTCCCGCATTTCTCTATCACTCTCCATCCACTCACATGCTTGTAGATATCCTTGGCAAGTGCAACCCTTTAGCCCACATGGTTTGGATACCCTCATGCCTCTCTGACTACTTCCTACTACTACAAATTCAAAAACATGCCATATCTATAAGAAAAATCTTCCACACATTACAAACACAAGTCATGAACTAAATGTTTCCTTCCACACTTAACAATAGCCATGTTGTTTCTAGATTTGCAATCAATTCTCTCCATCCACTAGGCTAAACAAACCCTTGGCAACATAGGAATACCTCTGAAGCTAACATTGGGCTCTAATACCAAATGAAGAAAATCGACTAGAGAGTAAAACATATTTACTGTGAGAGATATTAAATTTACAGGGAGGAAGTATGTTATGAAACCAGCTCAAGAAAAAGATAGAGAAGATAGATCAACGCCTTAGAATTTAGCCTCTTCGAGGGGGCAACCTCCTTTACATACATAAATTAACAATTCTTCGATGATACAAATGAAAATACCTCCTTTCTATATATAGGAGTCTAAGGGGTCATAACATAATCAGAGCCGACATAACAATAATAATGTAAGGGCACAATAATAACAATAGTGGGCTTCTATGGGGCACAATAGTAACAATATGGGCACTACATGGGTACATCAATATAATAAGTCGGTTGTACTAATAACAATAAGGGGTTACACTAGTAGTATAGGGGCCTAACATGCCCCTCCTTCAAAAAGAGTTGTCTTCAACGCTTGAGTAGTTCTTGATGCTTCTGTATGAAATTCTTGTCCTCCCATGTGGAATCTTCAGCGGGTAAGTTCTTTCACTTGATGAGATACTCTGAAATTAATCGATTTCGTAGCTATCAGGTTCTTGTTTCTGTGACTGCTCTAGGTTCCAATATGATTTTTCCTTCCTCTTCAATTTCTGGCAATATTGTTTGAATTGGGATCTTTTGCAACTTTTGAATAAGTGGCCATACTTCTTCATCCTTTTTCCATTCATCCCTTGCTTCGTTTATCCAATCTGGTTGGATAATAGAAATAACACAAAATAATGCTTCCACATCCTCATCCTTTCTTGAGAGTGCATCTGCCACCACATTTTGCTTCCCTTTTTTGTAGATGATTTCAAAGTCATAACCCAACATCTTTGTGACCCACTTTTGTTGCTCTTCAGAGGATAATCTTTGTTCTAAAAAGTATTTAAGGCTATCATGATCCGTTTTTACCTTTAAGTGTCTTCCCATTAGGTAGGGTCGCCATTTCTTAAGTGCATGGAGTATTGCCAACATTTCCTTCTCATAAATAGCTTTGTGTAAAAACTTTCCCTTGATTGGACGACTTTCAAAAGCAATGGGTCTTTCATCTTGCATTAAAACAACACCAATTCCATTTCCTGAAGCATCACATTCCACAATAAAGGCTTTTGTGAAGTCTGGTGTAGCTAAGACCAGTGCTTGGCACATTGCCTCTTTAAGATGTTTGAATGCCTTTGTTGCTTCTGGAGTCCATGAAAATGCATCTTTCTTCAATAATGTTGTTAGAGGTGCTACTATTCTCCCATAATTCTTAACAAACTTGCAATAATACCCTGTCAACCCGAGAAATACTCGCATATGCTTTATGGATGTGGGAATTTTCCATTCCTTAATGGCTTTAATTTGCTAGGGTCTACCTTAACTCCTTCATGAGATACAATATGACCCAGATATTCCACCTCTTGTACTCCAAAGAAACATTTGGATCTTTTTGCATATAATTGTTTCTCCTCCAATAGTTGTAGCACCATGTCAACATGTTCAACATGATCCTTCCAAGACTTGCTGTAGATTAGTATATCATCAAAAAATACTAACACAAATTTTCTAAGGAATGGTTTGAAAATTGAATTCATCAATCCTTGAAATGTTGAAGGTGCATTAGTAAGGCCAAAAGGCATGACCAAAAATTCATAATGATCCTCATGAGTTCTAAATTCTATTTTTGGAATGTCTTCAATCTTCATTCTGATTTGATGATATCCTAAACGAAGATCCAACTTGGTGAAGTAAATTGATCCATGCAATTCATCTAGTAATTCATTAATGACAGGAATGAGAAACGTATCTTTAATAGTGAGCTTGTTGAGCTCCCTATAATCCGGACACATGCACCATGATCCATCCTTCTTGTGCACCAATGCGACTGGAGCAGAGAAAGAACTTTGACTTGGTTGAATTATACCAGCCTCTAGCATTTCTTCAACCATACGTTCAATTTCACTCTTTTGGGCATAGGGATATCTGTACGGCCTGATGTTTGGAGGAACACTTCTTGGAATCAGATGAATAGCATGATCATGATCATGAATAGGTGGGAGACCTTTGGGAGTCTCAAATACCTTGGAATGATTGTCCAAGACTTTTTGGAGATCTGGAGAAATAACTGATTCCACTGTGAACACATCTAGCGAACATAATTGTGCAATTACACCTCTTTGTTCCTTTTTTAGAAGCTTTGTCATACCGTTAGAGCTGATTATCTTTCCCAGTTTCCCTGCAATACCCCTTAATTCAACTTCCTTTCCTTCCATAGAAAATTTCATGAAAAGTTCTTGAAAATTAAAAGCTATTGTACCCAAGGATTGTAGCCATTGGACTCCTAGTACAACATCAGCACCTCCCATTGGAATGGAAAGCATTGGGCTAGTCAATACATATTCTCCCATGGATAGCTTGATATTATGGCACTTTCCCGAGCAATTTATTGTTCCTCCATTTGCAACCATCACTTGACACTCTGGTGTTGGATATAAGAAGAAATTCAATTCTCTTGCTACCTTACAATGAATAAAATTGTGGGTACTTCCTGAATCAATCAACACTATTACCTTTTTCTTCTTGATTTGTCCTTCTATCTTGATGGTTTGAGGAGTGGTAATTCCCGCCAATGCATTACAAGATATGGTCGGATTCATTTCTTCTTTATCTAGGCTTTGTTCCTAGAGTATACCCTCTTCTTTTGACCTTTCTTGCTCCTTTTCTTCTTCCTCTTCACAATCTATGTAGAATAATTTCTTCTCAGCACACTTATGACCTTTAGTGTATTTGATATCACAACTGTAACAAAGCCCTTTTGCTCTTTTTTCTTCCAATTGTTGTGGTGTCAAACTTATAGGTTGTGGAAGACTAGCGGCAACAACACTTCTGTCTTTATAGTTGTGAGTGGGATGCTTCCTGGTTGCCATAATTTGCTTTCCATTTTTCTTGCTAACCTGAATGCCTTCTCTAATGAATCAGGTTCCCAAAGGTGAACATCATGTTGGATATTATCCTTTAAAGACCCTATGAACACATCAATCCTATGCTCCTCTGGAATATCTTTTACCCTTATGTTCAATTTTTGGAACTCCTCAATGTGCTCCATTATTGAACCCTTTTGTTTGAGACTTATCAATTGGCTAAAAAAAGTGTTGCTTTTTGTATCCTCATAATGTGCTATCAATTCTTCCATAAAAATTGCCCAAATGATAAATTGTTTATGAGAGCAAAGCCATTGATACCATACAAACTGATTTGGTTCCAAATATAAAGTTGCAATACGTACCTTTTGTGTGTTTTGCACATTATTGAGATCGAAAAATTGCTCCATCTGTAATATCCATGTTGCGGGATCCTTGCCATCAAACTTCCTCATATCAATTTTTGGAATATGGTGGGTCTTTGATCCAACATTAGAGTCTATGGAATCATGATTAATATTTCTTTTGTTCTCATCATGAGTTTCCTTTACTACCATTTCACCATTAGTGACCCTGTCTTGCAATAACTTATTCATATTTATCTTCAATTCTTCCATGTCTGTCTTCAAATCTATCTTCAAATCATCCATCTTAGCTTCCACGTCATTCATCTTAGATTCTACACCTTTATTTAAACAATCCATCTTAGCTTCTACGCCTTTCTTTAAACCATCCATCTTAGATTCTGTTCCTTTTTGTGCAAGGGATAATTGTTGCACTTGGTCTTGTAATTTTGATATATCATGTTGCATTTCTTCCTCTTCTTCATGACTCATGCTAGAGCTTTCAGGTTCCTTACTAGGTGTTTACATTTTCTTTCCTCGGGGAATCAGTTACCGATAATAATGCTCTACTATGCCCTTTGAATTCCTTCAAAATAAATTTTCAAACCAAGCTTGAGCAAAAATTTAAGAAAATCTACACACCTTTTTTCACTTTGTAGGAGCTCGATATTGCCTCTGATGTATTTCCATACTTTCCAATCATCTAGATCTAAATTTGTGACCTGCAGTAGCCCTCTGTTTCCTCTTTCCAATGCCACAAGTCTGACCCAAATTGGATTCTCCAAGGAAGAGTTATGCGAAATCTCCCACAGTGACTTGATTATAGACTAGTTCAGTAGAGCGAACTTGTACGACATGCCACGAGTCACTGTTTCTACCTCTGGATCTAAAAAATTCATACAAGAAACTATAGTCTGTCCTCTTTCTATACCTTTTTACGAAATTTCAATCTGATCCCCAGAGAGAAAGTTATGATGCTTTTCCCCAGGTCACCTGTTTGGAATGTAATTCAAGAGTCTGCAAAAAGACCAACTTCCTCAGATCATATCTCTGCAAATGTAGTGCGAACAACTCTGAAATTTGAACCCGAGGTTCAGCGCGATTTCTTCTCAAATGGGTTTTTTTTTCAACTTCTGGAACGTCGCAGAAAAAATTTTATAGTGAAGATGCCACGATGACCTGTTTGGAGCAGCGAAACCCTAGAATCCAAAGCTCTGATACCAAATGTTATGAAACCAGCTCAAGAAAAAGATAGAGAAGATAGATCAACGCCTTAGAATTCAGCCTCTTCGAGGGGGCAACCTCCTTTACATTACATAAATTAAAAATTCTTCGATGATACAAATGAAAAGACCTCCTTTCTATATATAGGAGTCTAAGGGGTCATAACATAATCAAAGCCGACATAACAATAATAATGTAAGGGCACAATAATAACAATAGTGGGCTTCTATGGGGCACAATAGTAACAATATGGGCACTACATGGGTACATCAATATAATAAGTCGATTGTACTAATAACAATACGGGGTTACACTAGTAGTATAGGGGCCTAACAAAGTACATTAACACAACAACAATTATAAAACATACACATAATGCATACAATATTTTCCATGGTAAAACCCAAACTCCGAGGAAAAACCCAACCCAATGAAATTTTATTAGCATTGATCAAAACCCTTTTCAACCCAGCTGAGTGAGCCTTCACCACTCACCTCCCTGGCCTACATTACAATGAAGTACTCCCAACCTTTTAAAGGCTACATTACATGCAATGCTATGGGTACACTATACCATGTGCCCAAAACCACCATTGTTTAACTTGATCAATTTTGACTCTATCCTCGAGTCAATTTTACCTAACAAGGATAAGGACATTTAGAGGAAAAATGACCAATTCTACTACAATCAAAGCATTTGAGGGGTAACTTACCTTTATATTTTCCATATCCCCTTTTCAACTTCCTTACAATTTTAGCTACTTTTGTATTTGATTAATGGCTGGAACAAACATGAGTTTGATGTTTATTTGTTTTCGTCAAGAATTTTAAGGAAACCTCCTTTGGTCCCGAACATTCTTTTCCAATCCTCATTTCATATGCTATGAGGATTCCACACAGTTCATCGATCTTTAAAGTGTCTAGATCCTTAATTTCTTGAATGAATGAAATCTTAGCATTCAATCTCATGACAAGATATCTTAGTATTTTATAAACAATAAGTACTTCATTAACCTTTTCATTAAGTCCTCTAATGGTGTTTATAACTTCATCAACTCTAATGAAGAATCCTACAATATTTTCATTTTCACTCATCTTTAGACTTCCAAACTAGATTTTGTGTGTTTGAATTTTGGATTTCTTTACCTTTTCATCTCCTTCGTAGCTACTATGGAGAGTATCCTAAATCTCTTTGGCATATTTATATTGCATTAATTTAACAAATTCAGTTTCAACAACATCACATAGAATTTCATTCATTTCCTTTATATAATTTGTAAGGGCCCTTATTCCATATGGATTTTTTTGAGGAGTTGTCGGAACTATGTATCCTTATTCAATAGACATCCAAATGTCAACACCATGAGACATCATATAGGTTCTTATTTTGACTTTTTGAATGTATAAATAGTCCCATAAATGAAAGGAGCTCCATTTGAAAAGGACCCATCCTGACTAGCCATTGGTCCCTTTATGATCTAAAGGAACCTATTCTGTTACCAATTATTGGATTCACAATTATATTGAGAGGTGGGAGTGAATCAATATAATACAATTTTAAACTATTTAAATCATTTAATCACAATATAATAATCTAGTCACATGAGAGCATTGAAGACAAAATATATCTGGAAACTCATCCGGGAGAAAACTACAAAACTTCCTTTAATTATTTGATTCAAGTAGGCATCAACCTACTTTTACAGTCTTTGTAGGCACTAACATACATGAGAAACTAAACCCTTTAGATAAAAAAAAAAAGTTGCTAGTGACACCAATCTCCTCGTATTTGCAAGCACCAACATACTAGAGACACAAATCTCCTTAATGTTCTCTATGAAATCTATCTTTGCTTCATAGATACTTTTTTCATAACATTGTTTTACTAGATCCTTATGCACATATTTTTCTTTTAAATGCTTACACATTTAGAATTCTTTTATACTAATCTTCATATCTTCGTTTTTCTTTAATAATGATATGCTCTTTCTTGGTTAACTGGTGGTCTTTAGGCACACTACATATCTTTGAACTCTTCTTTGTACATTCTCCACTGGCTTGGATCTTAGACATTTCTCCTCTAGACATGCTTTATTTACATATGTGCTCTTATTGATCTTGCATGTGCTCTTAAATCATAGTTATGCACTCCCTCTGTGCTCTATGTCCTATACTTCTTGTTTTTTACAACACATTCATATTTATATATGGCGCAACACTTTAATTCTGCCTTTGAAACTTCATTTGTTCCTTTTCCTACCTAAGCACTTTATTTAAATTTCAGTTCCCTTCCACATGACCAAGTGTTATGACCATTGACTTAACTATATGTTGCAGTGAATTTGGTGTCTAGGTTGATTATTAAACTCACTCTTTGAGCTCACCAGATGCATAGATATCCAAAGTTTCATCCTAGCACCTTTAGCTCGAAGTATGGTTGCATAAAAGTTATAAACAGTTAATACTTCATGACCTTATGCTAGAACCATGGTCTTAAGTCACCATTGTAGCGAATTTGAAGTTTGATTAATTTGTTAGCAAGGACCCTTTGTTAACCATCCAAATTCTTGGATGCTCAAATCTCTTTACATTGCATAATTAGATCCAAGTTATGGTCATTAACCCATTTGCGACCTTTTGATTGATCCAGATTCTCTTAACTACTAGAATTAACCAACATCTTTAACTTCTATGATGTTAGAAGAATTACATGTGAAAGAGTATGAAAAACCACATATGCATACTTTAAAGAAGAGGAAACCAAAGGCAACCATCAAATCAGAAAACACACACAAGTTGATAATAGAGTTCATCCAATGTGGGTTACGTCTCCAAGCCTGGTGTCAAGAGTGAGGAGGTCGCTTCATTAATTGTTGCAAGAGGATGATGAGTAGAAGATTTATTCTTTTTTAATAAAAGGAAGAACTCCCTTAACTAGAGTGGCATGTCTCTCCACAAGATATTCTTCTATAATAAATCTCACTCATAAAATCTCTCCTTCAACATGACATAATAACAAACTCTCACATGAAGTGGCGGAAAAGGATCCTCCAACAAAATGAAAAACAAGGATCTCAACATCAAATCATCATCTCAACAAAAATAAAAAGAAGACATGGAATTAGTGCATATTATTTATCCACTTACGGGGATGGCTTGAAACTGCACAACTCTGCTGAAGAATTAGACTGCACAGTTGAATTCCTGGCAAAAAATAGTGAAATATGAATGTAAACTTGACCTCCTTCTAACTCGGTCAAATTCAAGCTCCTTGGGAATCTCAAAGATTCTGTTTTACGGGATGATTAAAATTTGGCTGCTCTGATAAAGAATTGATTACACCATTGTGTTCCTTGTGAAAACCTGAGAAAAATGAGTATAAA